>JAATHB010000208.1:0-129905 GCA_014822075.1 Fusarium buharicum | reverse complement strand
TGGTTGTGTGTAGGGGGGAGGAAGGGGGAAGAGAATCGGGGTTTGGGGGGTGAGAGCTGTATTTATTTGTTGGAAGTTATCCTCAGTCATATTCCCAGCCATTCACAATTCAAGGATCGAGTCTAACGCCGCGGGGTTCAAGGATGAGAGGCAGCCAAATGCAACTAGAATCAAGGAAGGGTTCTGATAGGCTCAAGTATTCGTTTTCAAGACCCTGGGATTGAAGCCTGAAGACCAATTGCATAAGACTGGTATCATCATAGTTGTTAGGCCTGATGAAAGCTGGGCTGGGCCGCTGCCAACTCTCATTCTCATGTCTTTCACCATGATCCCTGCGGCTCTCACTAACAAGAGTCAACGCCCAACTCACCGTCATCTTTAGTCTTCCCCGGCATGAATCCTAGTCGTCACTTCTTGCACCGCCGCATTAAACCTGTCTCGACTTGTGTTATCGCCACTCCAGCCCCTCTCAGCGAAACAGCCCGTGCAATGTCACTCAGAAAAGCGCCCGTTCTGAAGCCTCACCAACTCACCGGCTTGGTACCCAATGGTCAGGCTCTGTGAAGACGATACCAGGCCATTTCATCCGTGCAATCAGATCCTCCACTCTAATTGGTCTATCCCCACAACAGGGCTAGTCGAGTTGCGTCCAACATGGTGTTGTCGAGTCCCTGTCGCACGCCGCTTCACGCCGCCACAATGTTCCAGGTGCATCTTGCACGCTTGCACCACCAAGACATATAAAACCTAAAGCTCGGTTACAGATCCCTGAACCATCAAACGTGAGCTCCAATGAGTCAAATAATGAAAGCTGCTGCTTTGGCAAGGTCGGCACAATAACCACATCAAAATCCTGGTGTAGCACCATCCATGTGACTGTGAGGATGAGGTCAATTTTAGGTATCTAACAAACTCTTAACCAGATGCTCCATGAACCATACCCTGCCCCAATCAGGTCTGTCAATCTACTTCACACCGTCTTTGTTCATCGGTCGTACAGTCCGCCAGTTGAGCGCGACCTTCCACAATCCACCATCGACACTTGCTTCACCCGACACCTACCACCATACTCAATATCCATCTCTTCAATTCTCCAAGGCAGCCTGCGCAGCAGCGATGGCACGCGCCTCGGAACTTGTGCGTGTCAAGGTCTCACGGACAGAGACGAAACCCAGCATCAGAGTGTACACTACGTCAATCGTCAGTTATGAAACATCCTCTGCGGACACGGGTCAACTCACTGATGGGGGCGAGGAACACAAAACCAATTGAGTAGAGGGTAACCGCTTCATCAGACCCAATCTCTTCCTTGTCGAGCCAGAAGAAGGCGTAGTAGTCGGTGACGAGATGACCAAAAGCAGCCCACCCGAGATAAGCCCCAGCAGAGAGCATGATGCCAAACAGATGCAGCCCAACAGTCTGGATAATTGGTTAGCAGTTAGCCCGTCTTGGTTCATCAAGTACTTACATATGGACGTCGGATGCTGTTGAGGAAGAGGATCTCAAACACCATGGTGGCCGATCCGAACGCATACAGAGCCAGGATGACAAAGGCACGGAACCATCCCTCGCCAAAAATGTCGGTAACTGCATCATGGTCAGTACTTGAAGACTTGAAGAGCCAATTCTCGAAGTGCGTCTCATACATGGAGCTTCAGGGGGGGCACGTTGCGTGTACCCAGCCCAGACGATCGAAGTACTGTTGGGAGGAGTAGGCTCCGGCTGAGGTTCGCCGCTTCCGTTCTTGTTATCGTGCTGGCGAGTGATGAAGAAGTAGATGGTCGAGTTGGCAAAAGCGAAGACAGTAGTCAGGGTGTAGAACAAGGTGAAGTAAAACTGCTTTCGAAGACTGGCCATGTTCTTGGGGAGCGACATGAGCTTGACGAGCCATCCTTCGAAACCGCCCATGTGTCGATCGTGGTGATGGGGATAGTACAAATGTGTAAAGGTCCACGACTATGAAGACGTCAGCTGGTTGTAGGAGAGGGGGATCTGATGAAACTCACAAAGGTTTGGAGCAGGTACAGAAAGACCAAGAAGAAGCTGATGTTGGCAAAGTCGAAGACGATGCGCCACTTGGAAAATTCACTTTGCTCGCTGAGCTCGTAATTGAGGACCAAGATCCCCATGCCGAAAATGAAGGCCAAGACCAGGCCTCGCAAGATGACGAGGACGTTCTGGGGGATGAAGGGCCATGGGGAGTGAGATGCTCGGAGAAAGGCAGGCTATGGGATTGACAAGTTAGCAAACCACACTCCGTAGAGTATCGGCATTAGCTCACATGATCCTGCATGACGTTGGGGCCTGGGAGGCCATCAGCGTTCTGGAGAAGAGGAGCCGAGTCCATCGTGAGGGCTCAGCGAGAAGCGTAGGTGAGTGAGGGAGTGATGCTGGGAAATAATGACAGTAATAAGGTGATGCTTGGGCGAGTCGTTCGATGAAGCCAAGATAGGTAGCGTTGCAAAGGCGGGAGAAATTGATCAAGAAAAAAGGCGATGATGAGTTTGAAGGAGAAAAGAAGAGGCCAGACGATGGTGAAGGAAGAGCATGGCGATGATTGTAAGTGATAAGGTGCTGTTAGGTCAATTGGCGAGGAAGGAGCATCTTCCCCAAGGTCTGTATTGCCATTGTAGTAGAGACGGAAGGCGCCTGAGTGCAACAGGCGACGTTGGGAAAGAGCGAAGTCGGCAAGGTGAGTCGCCTCCAAGTCATGGTCAAGATCGTATCCTAAGGATTATGAACAGTTTGGCATTATTATTTGTGTTGTTCGAGTGATCCAACTCGTCGCCATGCGATTTCTATTGTACAAGCATCAATCATTCAAATCCAACCGTCTACTGGTTCTTGTGAGCGGCACTGGCATGACCTTCTTTCTCCATGCCTTGGCAGCCCGTGAGCTTGCCTGCTACTTCCTCAACCTTTCCGTATCCGTGTTGGTGGTTGGGGTCTTGCTGCTCTCGGAGCTCTCCAGCCTTCTTCATATTGGCAAGACCTGCTGCCTTGTCTTGCTCACCAGATGCCTTCCACGGTTGAGAGCCAGTGATGACACCAATGGTTGCCTTGGAGGTGAGTTAGCAAGAGGTTGAAGATGGAAGGAGACGGAGCTTACCTCTGCGGCACCCTTGACGTATTGGGCGTGGCTGCCGATGAGACCGGGCTGCTGCTGGGTGTTGTTGTTGTTGTTGTTGTCGGCCATTTTGATGGTGTGTAGGTGTTGTAAGTGGTATAAGTGTTGGGCGATTTTAGAGAATTTGAGGCGAGCTGTATAGGCTGTATTTGGTAGGTATGACAAGAGGAATATGTGAGAACAAAGTCACAAGTCACCAGATGATCGTTTTAAATACCAAGTCTCTCACTTGCCAATTACGCCTATGACATCGACCTCATGCCTCTTCATGTCGTCATGACATCACCAACTTACAGGCGTGACATCCCCAACGTCAACCATCCACAGCGTGAAGGTCCCTGAAATAATGGGGCGGGTCAAGTCAATCACCAGCCACACCTTTCAGCCACAAACGCCCCAGCTGTTCGGCTGTTGCATTGTATGGTCCGTGCTCCTGAAGCTCCCATGAGCCACATGTCCATTTCGTTCCAGCTTGTGTCGTCCATAAGCTGCATCGTGGAGTTGTCAAACTCTACAACACCCTCTTTCCTCCTCATACAATCGCTCTTCAACCGCCAACATGCTCTCGAGTCTCGGAAACCCCCGGCAAGCTGCCGCGCAGCTCATGAACTTCGCGCTCATCCTGTCTACAGCTTTTATGGTACGAACTGCTTAGTTGTCATGATCCCCAAACCTCATGCTAATCTCGTCGCAGATGTGGAAGGGATTGTCAGTCATAACCGATTCCCCTAGCCCGATCGTCGTCGTTCTCTCTGGATCTATGGAGCCTGCTTTTCAGCGAGGTGACCTTCTGTTCCTCTGGAATCGGAACATACTGCGCGAGACGGACGTGGGAGAGGTTGTCATTTACAATGTTAAGGATCGCGATATCCCCATTGTGCACCGAGTTGTGCGCAAGTTTGGAAAGGGGTACGTTTCCCATCCAATGGTGATGTACAACAGCTAACAGGTTACGCAGCGATACGGCCAAGCTTCTGACCAAGGGAGACAACAACCTTTCTGACGATACCGAACTCTACGCCAAGGGCCAGGACTTTCTTGTACGCAGTGATATGATCGGCAGTGTCATTGGCTATATACCATTTGTCGGCTACGTGACGATTCTCTTGTCGGAGTACCCGTGGCTCAAGACGGTGATGCTGGGAATCATGGGTCTTATGGTGGTTCTGCAGAGGGAATAGGAGGTTTTGCGAACGAGCGTTGGATACCGTGTACAAAAGCAAACGTCGAAGCTGTTGTTAGACCAAGGAGAGGAGTTTATTGATACCAATTGCACCCATATTCGCAGAGACAGCCTTCCAACGAGAGGCCGGGAAACCGACCTAGCTATACGTGGTATTGTCTTCTGTTAGCTTGTCCGGCAAGTCGGCAGACACGACGTCGCTGGCCAGGCTTGGCAGGACCAATTGATCCGCACGCACCAGATGACTCATGTTCATAGGCAGCCCTACGGTATTCGCATATTTTTTTAACTCGGCGATTACCTCTTCTTATCCCCCGGTTCAATCTTAGCCGTGGGTGGAACAATGCCAAAATGGGTTCAAGGGCCCATTTGATCTTAACCGGCGGCCGCCCAAGATACGAGACAAATTCTCAACAAAGAACATCTGTTCCGTTCCTAAGGCCTTCGAGAAAATATTGGTCTTTACTCGGTACACTTGACTTGCTTCTCAGCCGTTCCATGCCCTTGAGCCATCGACGTTTCAAGTCAAGGCCTTTTGAATGAAGGGAGAGCAAGCAACACCAACACAGCCTGGAATGTTTCACACAGACTTAAATTGACAGACAAAACTGCTTCTGAGATCATGTCTTTGACGCCTACTCCGTATGGTAGAGCAGAGAAATCCTCCTCCACCGTCCCATTTCCGTAGCCGATCCCCCTTTAGATCAACACCAAAGGATCGAAGGACTCCATCCATCGCGCTACTACGTCGTGCACGCCAATTAAATGCAGGGACTAATATGATTTTCGTCCCCCTGCAAGGGACAGGGGCTTGATTCAATCTCGTCGGCCGTTTGCTTCAATATCGGTGTTTCATGGCTGGGGTCAAGCGAGCTAGTCTTATAATAAGTCTGGTTTGCCCACCTTTTTATAGACGCCTCTTTTTTCTTAATTTTCGTCTAGTTTGTCAGTCAGTCATTCATTCAATTATTTGTACTATTTACTTACTCATTCATTCATTCTTTGGTTACTGTGTAATCTTCTTTACTTCGTTCTACATCGCGATCTCACGACAGCCTTCGTTTCTCTCATTATCCTCGGGTGCCCCGTCACAATGGCGCCAGAATCATCGACCCAGACAAACCACGATCATTACGCACCTGTATCGAATCCAACTGTTCCACCTGCTACGCAGCCATCTTCTCCAACTCATCCTTATTCGCAACAACCTGGCTTTCAGCAAGACCCTCGTACCTACGGTCAACCATTCTCGCCCTACCAGCAACAGCCCGCCTACGCCCCTCCACAGCAGCCATGGTCGCCTCCCCGAGTCGCCGAGTCCAAGGCATGGATGATTACCAAGTTGACTCTCCACGGAATTGATATCCTCACTTGCGTCATTGGTCTGGGCCTCACTATTGCACTCACTCGTGTTGGACTGCTTGGTTTGGTGGCCCTTGGAGCTTGCCCACTTGTAAGACAATTCCCTCTCTTCAATCACATGAAAACTAATTCTTTGCAGTTCGTTGTAGCTATAGTCTGGGATATCGCCGAACTCGTTACCCGTAAAGTCCGCAAATTCGAAGCCGGCATTCACCCCGGCGCTCACGTCGGTATATCCCTCCTCATTTGGCTCGGCGCTGGAGTCGTCGGCGGTCTCGAGAGCACATTAAGCGCCTATACATTCGATTACCTTGATAGGGACTGCGAATACGATGCTGACGAGCAGACGTATGAGTGTACGGCGACAGATAAATACACCAGTAAGCGGGCGCTCTTTATCGCTCTGTCAGTTATGACATGCCTGGTCTGGCTTTGGCACTTTATCCTGTTTATCGGCGCCTGTATCGATACGCAAAAGAGAAACGCTGCTATGAAGCGACCTGTTACTATGGTCTTTGGTGGGCCGGCTTATTGGGGTCCTGGAGCTCAAGGTTTCCAGCAGGTGCCCCAGCACTACGGGCCACCTCAGGGACAGAATATTCCCATGCAAAACTGGGCAGCGCCGCAGAATGGGAATGGCAAGGAGGCCGTGACAACAGCTCAGCCTGTAGCGGACCGTTATGCTTGAGAGGAATGGAGTAGCCGACATGACATGTACACATGTCGTATCTCAATATCACGGCTCAATAAAGTGACTAGCTGCCTCAACCACACTTGGATCCGAGTCTGTAACAACAGTAAAGATCAGGTCAATAAGATTATCAGCTTCGTCACAAAGCCTCATTGTCACAGCTGGTAATCGTATTGACCTGATTTTTGCTGTTTTACAGACTCGGATATATGGCCTAGTAGTTGAACCTATTGGGCGGGCACTTTCTGGGATGCCTAAATCTCCTTGTTGGGCGTTACTCAAGCTACAGTTTAGGCCGTGGTCAGTGTTGAGTTTGCAATCGGTGGTTGTGCCTTCATGTCTGTGGATAGACATCATATGTATAAGATACCCAGAATCTGTATTTAATCGTTCAATAATAAATTTTTCCTGCGTCAAAATGATAAAACTTGTTTGCCTATTCCGAGAGCTGAATGTTGTGCGGTCATGAGGTTGCAAATGCGAACGGCAAGCTGAACTTATGAACTCCAACTTACAAATGACATACCCTAGATATAGATATAATTGGGAAAACCGCACTTACTGTCACTAGATTCAACCGCTTCATAAGAATAGGATGGGCCTGTACTTATATCGTCTGAAGATTATTCAGGAACCAGTCTATTTGGCCAAGGCTATCTAACTTGTTACGCTCAATCAAGAAACTATTACCTAGCTGTAAATCATCCCTCAATATAGACTTCGCCATGCAAGAACTATTGCGCTCACGTTGGAACACAAACCCTTAGCGACCGGCTCTTAATTATTCATATACCTACCATTCCTCACTGATAAAAAGCTATACGTCCTCTACAACTAGACACAGTCGGTATGCTGTGTCCTGTTGTCGAGGCTTCACGGTGATTGATTAACCCCCACACCACCAACACTTCACAGCACCAAAAAGATAATCACGATGTACCCAGGACTCGAACCTGGAGCCTTTGCCACCGGAAAGCAACGCGCTGCCATTGCGCCAGCACACCACGAATATTTTTTCAATACTTGTTTGATCAGGGAACTTATCAATTGCGGCCGCTTCAGAGTTAGCAATTTTAGAACTGGAAACCCACTTCCCGCCCCGTAGGGCTGAGGCGTCTGGGCCGTGATATATTCTAAGAACAGATTATACAAAGAAGATGTTCGAGAACATCTGCAAGTTCTCTTTTATGTTACACGATGGCGTAGTATATAGGCGACTCTCACTCATAGTGTGATGTAGTCTCCTGTATTGCATGCTGATCTTAGTTGGAGTGACGCAGGCAGCTATGAATGTATGTTTTATGTTGGGATTTCTCTTTATTTCCGATATGGTGGTCACCTATAGGTGACTACAGAAGACAGCTGTTAGAGGTCTTAAGCTAGATAAAGCGCTTATGTAAATCCCACAGATAAAGCAGTTTGTAAAGTTCTGTAAGTAGTCTCTGTATTAGTATAAGCAGTCGCTTACTTAACGCATACTTTATATAAAAGGGAGGTATTTACTGCTATCTGATATAAAGATTTATTAAGCTTCTTAGTGATATATAGCTTTATTTAGACTTTAGTATCTTGTTATCCGTCTTTATAGGGTCTTTACTAGTGCCTCAGCCTGTAAGAAGCCCAGGGAAGTGGTCACGACATATGGTCCAGCCCAGCCGCCATTCCACACCAGAATGATTCGCAATAACGACTGTGCGAATCACTATAACATAGGCTGCGTTAGCGCAATGGTAGCGCGTTGCTTTCCGGTGGCAAAGGTTCCAGGTTCGAGTCCTGGGCGTGGCTGCATTCTCGGGGACATATGTGTATGTTTACTTTTTGTCTGCAACCTGACGTACCATCTTTTTGTAAGGCTAAACACCAAGCTATATTCATCCTACCTAATATCAAGTGCTGGTAGCTACTATCAGTTAACAAAATTGGCTTAAAGTAAGCTTATATGACGGCATCTGTAGTCTAGAAGGAAGTCTTTCTTGTTGCCAAAAGACACTCGTTGCCATCGACTCCGGCTCTCTTACAGGAGTCGTTGATGTTTCCTGGAACTGACAGGTATATAACAGGCAGAAATAGGATTTTGATTGTACAAGGATACCAGCAGCTAAGCCAGCGTCTTAACTGGTCGTACACACTCTCTTTATTCCCCTGTCGAGCAAGAGCCTAAGCCATGTTGCACAAGGCTACAATAACCCGTAGGCTGTGAAGACACAATACTGTTCAGAGACCGTACCACTTAATAAATAGCTTACTAGGAGGTAAATCCAAGAGATACTGAATTTAGAGCTGCTTATCTCAAACTTTGGTGTGCTCGGTCCATGTTGGGTGTAACTCACCCACAGTTCTTTCACAATTACCTATTTGACATTAAATACTACATGCAATCAAATGCTGAGGCCTTGCTCGGAAGTGATCTGTAGCTCGCGTTACGGGGTCGGTCTTTGCGTGCATCACCATGCTGTGTGAATGCAGTCGTTGGATTCTAGCCACGGAATACAGTCAATGGCCTCGAGGTTACTTAGTGACGGGTAGACAAGGTGAAACGAGGGTTTGATAAAGTGGTAGAATTGACATAGAAAACCTTTTCGCTTGGATCCAAGAATGGCTTAGTAACATAACCCTTTAGGATAACCCCCCAACACCATCCCCTACTCAACGCCCACAACTCCTTCTTTTGACGCAGAATGTTGCCAGAGGTAGTCAACCGTGCTATTCAGGATCTTTATCTCTGTGTTTGAGTTTCATAAAGTAGATAAATGGGGATTGGAACCGGGTGGGAGTGAAGATCGGGGTGGCGAGTAGCAATGTAGACGCCTACGACGTCTTCGATCATTTTTATGAGACTCATCAGCACCGATCGAAGACAAAACAAGGGAACGCATGCATGAGAACTTACAGGAAGAGCTGTATCCTCCTCCAACTTCTTTTTCTCCTTTGTCTTGTCTATTACGCCAGGAAAACAATACACTTGCTGGTGTCGGGAGGAGCCCCTGATGGGGGTGGCTGGAATCACATAAGTCAAGGGTTAAACCAATGGATTTCAGTGCAACTTACGGATTAAGCTGCCCTAAGATCGGGCAGAAACTGTGATCTCATGGGTGTGAAGCACCACGCTATTGCTAATTGCGACGCCATGGTGATAATGATGGCTGCAGTTTAGACACTCGCACATGGCGCAAGGTACACGCCAGGCCTATCAAATAAGCGCGCCGTCGATCGCTTTCGTCCTGATCAAAAGCACGATTTAAAGGAACATCATGGAGAAAAGCTGATGTTGCGTGCGTGTGTGGATGAAGATGCTGACCCCAAGCTGAGCGGGGAGAGCTTCAGAAACATGAGGTCACGTTTATTAACTGCTACCTGGAAACAGGCAGTATAAACTCATATATAAATTAGTAAAGAGGTCCTTAGCACTTGTTATTTTAGCCATATTTTGGTAGGATAGTATTTATGATTCCTGTTTTATCCTTATCTCTATCTGCACAGGCACCAAGCTATTTACCTGCGCTGCGCCATGCTAAGTTTCTTGCGTTATATCATCCCAGTTTTCCCATCCTTCTATTATCATTCAAGATGGTTTAGGCTCTATATTATGAAGAAGTAGAGGTGAGCCTCGGGAAGGTCAAGTCACGCGACGCCAGTGGGTGTGGTCAAACTTGACCAATCATCTTAGACGGATTCTAAGGGCCCATTTCTACTTTTGGGTCAGGCATCTCGTGTCTTATTCATGGCCAACGTTAATTATCATCAATCTCAAGGCCAAGGGGGTGCTATTCTATATGAAGAAAAGTCTTTCCAACTCTGGACAGTGCCTTGAAGAATACCTAGATCACCGTCCCCTTGGGCATGTAACTACCTAGGATGAGACGCGCTCATCTCCAGACTCAAGTGTTTAGGACAGCATCATGGCAGAGATCTCACCGTAGCTCGCCATGTGGCCAAGTGTTCTCCCGACATATGAGGCTGCAGAGAAACACTTAGGGTGCTGCTTCTCGATCTAGCCAACACCTATCAAATCCGCAGCGCTCCCGTTCGGAACGAAAAGAAGCCCTTCGTCGCAGCAGCGCTGCAGTACGAAGCATAGACTTTGTAGTTCCATATCTTGACTACGAGCTCGTACGTCAATAACTGATATCGCAGCGACTATTGTACTGATTCAACAGAAGTCAGACTATCCCTGGGAAAGAGTTTGACATTGACATGCAGCGATTACGTAGGATGGCCTGACCCAACGCGTGCTGGACGACCACGGGTTGTCATACCGCCTGGGACAGATCATGCATCGTGACTTGTCTTTCAGCCGTGGACACGAATGTCAACAGATGAAGGAGTGTGACGGGATTGTGTGTCTGATGGTCGTGCTGGCGCTGACCGCGTCGTTTGAGACGTGCACGATGAGGGGTGTTGCAATTCCTGCGACAGGACTGAGAAAGACACTACAATATAGAAGCACAAGATGAACAGTTCATGGAACACACATAAAGTTACTAAATGAAATTGGTCGTAGCTTTTATCTACCTCTAGACCCATAAACGGAAACACCAGTAAAGAGAGACCTGAGAACTTTTTGCCCATTCGACGTCAAGACCATCAAACATTAGCAGCATTAACTTTTTCAGCAGTAACGCTCACAGAGCATCACCTCGCTCAGTCAAGGTGAAATCGCTGATCCTCCAAAAAGCTCACCCGGCTTTTCGACCGGGCTGAAGCTGGGGGGTATCATCTCCAAAGAAATCAGGGGAGCTCTACACGTGAGCACGCTATGGACAAGGGTTGGTTGTCCGAGAAATACTAGTCAAGGAAAGGTGTAAGAGAGAGTAATGTCGAGGCCAGGGATAGCGGCAACGGTCTATGCCGTCCTCGTACGTTTTTGTGGTGGGTGCAACGCTTAGATGTGGAGATAGTTCACATCAGAGATGCTTCTGTGTCTCTTGTGGCCGTTGCCAGGCGCTTCGCTAGATGCCTTGCGCTTTGCAGACATGGACTCAAGGGGGCTGCGGGTAAGATCGCTCATCTTCCTATGGCGGCGAGCGGGCGTTAGGGGAGCAGCGGCGGTGTCGAAACGGTCCGACTTGAGACCCTTGATGGCGGTGTGGTTATAAGGACCGCTGAAAACGAGCGAATCCTGGGTAGCTTGGTTGCTAAGGATGAGCTGCTGGTTTATTTGGTTACGGCGGAACGCCCCAACGGTTTCCGAGTTGAGGTGACCGAGAACCTCCTTTTCGCTTCCAGCTGTGCTGGGTCGCCCAGGAGTCGAGGTAGGGTCCCAGGTGTTGCCTTCATCCTCTTCGCCCGAAGATCCATGTTCCTCCCAGGCGATAAAGTCGTTGAGGTCCAAATTCTGTTCCCCATCCTCTTCTTCCTCTTCCTGCAAGCTAGGCGCGGTCGAGTCCTCATCGGCGGTATTGGCTTCAGACTGGAAAGGGAAAAAGGCCTCAGCAGGGCCCATGACTGGCGCCGTATTGAAGAAGTCGCCAAAGGTGTTAGAGGAAAACATGGCGCTGAGCATGAGATTGGCAGAATTGCTCATAATGGGCGATTCAGGACCCTCCGTGCCCCAGGGGAAATTGAATTGCTCGGGTGAAAGGTCGAGTTGTCGTCGGCGATGGGGAGTAAAAATCATCATCTTTCCGGTGACGGGATTGAGAACTGCAATGGGTTTCTTGTCGGAGCGGTCCAGGTTGTAACGACCCAACCGGGGCTGGCCACGCTCCGCTTTGACTGGGCTGTCGGCATCCGAGTCTGAGACGTCGCTCATGGGGTTAGAAGGACGTCGAGTCTTTCTTCGGATTATAGGCTCAGGCTCATCCTCTTCAGTGGTGTCACCATCGGCTGGAGCATGTTAGTAATGATAAGACATGCTCTCTTGGCAAACTCACTCTCATAACCGTCCAATTCGTGGGGCTCTTCAAAGGTGGGCACAGGAGAAGCGGCAGCGGTGCCTGGCTGGGAGGCCATGGGCGTGGCAAGAGGGGTATCATCATCGAGTCGGCGAAAGAGTTCCTCAGCGTCTGAATCCTCTGGTTCGCCGTACTGATTGGCGTAGTCCCAGAATGATCCCGAGCCGGACGACTCGTCAGGATCGTTCTCAATCTCTCGGCGAAAAGCAGGGTCCAGTGTGTTCTGGGCAACAAAGATATCAGGGAAGAAACCAGCAATGTCATCCTCGGTGTCGGTAGAGTCAGAATCGCTCGAGGGTACATCGAAGTGAACGTGGCGCTCCGGAGGAACATCTGAACCGAAGATGTTGGCATCTTGGTAAATGTCGGTATGGTCCTCCACATCCGAGATAATGCCTCCCCAGCTGGCGTTGTCATCCTCATCTATATCCAAGCCGTCTTGGTCGTCATCGTCGTCGTCTTCTTCTTCGTCATCCTCCTCAATAGTTGGTTGCGGCCGAGGAGCTGGCTGTGGGGTGGGAACATGTGCTTCGTCCAGGATGTTCTCCTCCTCGGCCGCAGCGACATCATCTTCATCGTCGTCAGAAGAGTCGCTGATATCTTCTACAGCAGAGTATCCGCCATCGTCGGAAAGGTCTAATGAGGAGGTTGAAGGAGTGTCGGATACCCGACGGCGGCGATTGGCGGTCTTTGTCTTGACCGGAGTCGAAAACTTGCGCTTAATGTTGCGAGACATTTCGAATTTGCAAGTAAGCACTTCGAGATTGGTTTAGCTTGTTAGTTGTACTTTTGTAATCTGTCCTTCTATCGGATAGTTTGTTTTGTTGCCGAGTCTTGCTGTGTTGAATGCGGCAAACTCAATTCAAGATTTTAGAGGTGAGGGGCATAAATCGCAGTTAGATTGAAGACAAGACGTGTATGATGAGTCTTTTTGCTTCAAACAACAAATATATGTTGCGATGCCGTTTAGGTATACCTAGGTAAAGGTGTATGTGGAGGTAGGTAGTAGTAGGTAGGTCGATGTAGATGAATGTCGTATCAAAAGCCCTTCACTATCGGGCAAATCGCAGAATCGTTGGTTTCAGAGACAGACTCTCGGTGAAGCATTCAGCTCCAAGAGCGGGAAAGTCTGTAAAAAACTAGGTCGAGAGAAGATTGACTGGTAACTCGGAGAACTGCTGGACTGCGGACCGCGACAGGGAAAGCAGCCACGGTCCGCAGTGGGCGTTTACAGCTCAGCGATGGCCGAAGGCATGATGAACTCGACTTAGTTTTGGTAGGGGATATTCTCTGGATGATGCTGAATAATTGCGACTTCGTTGTCTCGAGGGTTTTTGGTTTGGGGTTGGTGATGATGGGAAAATCGAGCGAGGGGAGGAGCCAGAGAAATATCCCAAACTTTTTCCGTCCTACTAGTGGGGTTGATCCTGATTGGGCAAGGTGTCGAGTGCCGGGTGGGAGTGGGGAGTGTGCGGGAGGAAGGTACGAAAGGACAGCTAAACCATTTTGGGATGGCTGGCACCCGTCACCGCTTTTTGCAGCCTCAGATGCAAGCCCAACCATGAACGAGAATAGACTCAGGAGAGGGATTGTTTCACTTTGGGCACTGCAAGAAGACTATTTTGGAGAGTGTTTTGTTTGTTTTGCTATGAAATACGTATGTTATGCAGAATATTGATGCAGTTGAGAGTCTACTCTGCAGTATAAACATGGCAAAGGTCTTATGTTGGGGAATAGGTCTCAAGATGGCTCGGGCTTGAACAAAGTGAATCATCAGTGACTTCAGAGGGAAATACCCATGCTCCCTGGTCCGTGAGGCGTGCAAAGTAATAATCAGGGGACCAGTCAGACCCCAGAATGAAAGCACGGCAATCAATCTATTGTGAACCAGGGAGAAAATGTTAGATGTGATATTGGTTCAGGGAGACAATAACACCTTCACCCAAAAGTTAATAGCAATTGAGTCAACAAACTCACAATAAACCAAGCATCCTCCAATGGCCAGTTTACAGAAACAACTCGGTGCTTTTCTGCTTCTCGCCTTGCCGCGCCATTGAGTTCTCTCTTCCTCAGGCACGGTAGACTCTCAAGCCGGGATAACCACGCCAAAAAAAGACCCCTCGTTTTCTCCCTCCAACCAAGCCAAGCATTCTCGACTTTAATGCTCCGCAGTGACGAGGTCCACCGTCAAACAGGGGCGTGCATTAGACGAGGCGGTTATGTCAGTGGCTACGTGAAGCGCTGAGGTGCCCCTCAGACGGACTTGCTACGGGAGTTGAAGCTCCTGGTGGAACCTGATCGGACGAGATTTACAAGAGTATCGTCAGTCAAGAGCCGAGAGAGAATAAACAAGACCCAGTATGGACCCAGGAACAGATTCTCGGCTCAATTGAAAAGAAATCTTTTCAAGCTTCGAGATCCATGTTGCCACAGACATTGGTGGGGATAGGATATCGTGAGTCGTCCGCTAAGGTACGACATTTTTAAGCGACAACCGGACTTGACGAGCAACTAATTACTCAGAACCCGCAGTAGGCAAGTCTCGACGCGTGCGTCTGTAGAATTTTTTGACAGAGTACTACGTAACAACGTGTCTGCACCTGAGTTTCTTTACCGTTATAGAGGCTTGAAAAAGTTTTTGTTTCACCTGATGTTGGGATCTCAGACTCAATCTCATCGGCCCATCTCGCGATCTTAAGTTCAAAACAGCAACATTTTCTACAGTCATTGCCATTGTCAGCTATCCTGACACTCAGCCCCTCACTCCCCTCTTGCACTGCCGTCATCGTCTTTAGCGCCAGGCCAAAATCTAGAGTCAGGATCTCGTAGCGCAACTTGTCATTGCCCAGTAAACGATGCCCCTCTTCTGAATTATCCGGGCTTCAAATTTTTAACCATTTACCAATGGCTGCCTCGGCATTAATATTTACGACAAAGAGCTATTGCATGGGTAGCAGACTAAACAGAAGTACAATTGTTGACTCTAAGCTTCTGCAATATGAACAAATGCAGATGCTTGCTATGACTCCTTGTGAGTCAACTCCGTATCACCTCCCCGGAAATCAGCAGCTCTAGACAAAAGATCATTGGCTATGTTGTTCAGCTGTCACACCCCCTTGCTTAGCTATGACTCTTTATGCTGCCACGCATTGCCTGCCACGAAGCTTTGTTCTTTGGCGGAGCTTCTCGCATGTGAATCAAGTGCAACTTACTCTGGTTCTAGTAGAAAGTTGGCTCTAGATTAGGAAACTTCCGAGCAGAAGAGTGCTTAAGTGACATCTTTGCACGTCAGAAGCTATGGCTGCACCTATCCGCTTAAACCTTACGATGCACCATTTCAAGTGACACCACGTTGCCATTTGTATCCTAGAGAGCCTGGTCCCTGAGGCTGCCACTGAAGGCCCGAGGGGGAATCATCTCCACATCAAATCTTTTTTTTTCTTCCTTGTGGCGGGGATGTTTCCTCAGTCGTTGGCCCGTGCATATAGTCGCGCGCTAATGCGCTTAACCGCTATCTTGTAATCTTATCTTATCAGCCTCCTAAAACGGCTGCCGTTGTCCTGCCAGCGAGCCACACGCAAAACATTCCTGCACTGCAACAAACGTCAAGATCCGTACATGAATCCACTCTAGTCGTCTCCATTCTCCTTCAAGCTTCATTTTCGCTCTTTACTTTGTATTATCGTTCTGTTGCATTCTGTTCAAAGCCTTCACAGCATATCTTGCATCATGGACGCCTCACGGAAGGCTTCACACAACCTCTTTGAGGTTTACTTGCGACTTCGCCCACCGCCATCACGTAACGGCGACACGGAGCGCATTCTCGATGTCGAACCCGCAGAGCAGGACTCTCACCCGACACATATTATCTTGAACCCTCCGACCGATCGAAGAAGAGCCATTGAGAAGTTTGCTTTCACTCAGGTGTTTGAAGAGGAGGCTACTCAGCTCGATGTTTTCCACTGCACAGAAATCGTCCCTTTCGTTGAGGGTGTCTTGGCGCCTCAGGGAGGAGAAGGAACGGACGCTGTGGTAGCTACCTTGGGCGTCACTGGCTCAGGAAAGGTGAATATGTCTACGGTATTTCAAAGACTGGGCTAACAATTACAGACGCACACCATTCTGGGTAACAAGACACAGCGCGGCTTGACCCAACTCGCCATGGACGTCCTTTTTCGATCGATTGGCGAGAACATGCTCAGCAGCCACTCTGCTTTGGCAGCCCAAGAATCAATCCAAGCGTGTGATGGCACAGAATCGACTCTGATGATCGCGCCGCACTTCTTCGACCCCCCATACGCCGAATCTGTCGCGTCAAGAAACTCACGCGCGACTACTCCTATGCTTGTACGACCCCCAGCCACGACTCCTTTCTCTGTCAAATCACCCATCCCCGGTCGCCAAGTTTCAAAACAAGTTGGCAATATCCCCGGCGCGTTTCCCAGTGACCGTGTCACAAGTCCGAAAAGTGTTCGACTTGTTAGCGAGGCCAACGAGACGCAACGCCTCAAGGAGCGATAGGACCGTTCCCCTGAGCGCGAGAGGGAGCCTCTTGGAAACCTTACTGCGTCTACAAGCGCCATCAATTGCCCTATTACGCCCAAGCGGGCCTTGGCCAAACACTTCATGTCCTTTACTGCCGCTAGTCGTGTGAGAAATATTGCTAAACGAGACCTCAAGGCCGATCATACTGTGGCATCTCCTCCACCCCGACGAACAACGACGCGCGCCTCGGCCCTCCCCCAATTTCCCGATGTCAGCGGTATCAATGTCTCCTGCGATCCTTCGGCAGAATATGTTGTTGTCATCTCTATGTATGAGGTGCACAACGACCGTATCTACGATCTCCTCACACCTGCAACCAAGTCTGGCACAACCAAGGAGATGAAACGCCGACCCTTGCTTTTCAAGTCGACAGAACAATCACCAGACCGCAAGGTTGTTGCTGGCTTGCGAAAGGCCATTTGTACCAGTTACACTGAGGCTTTGACAGTTATCGACGCTGGTCTACAAGAGCGCCGAGTCACTGGTACGGGCAGCAACAGCGTTTCGAGCCGAAGTCACGGATTCTTTGTCTTTGAGGTCAAGAAGAGAACTCGCAGCAGAAGAGGTGGACCTTGGGAAGGAAACAAGTTCACAATTGTTGACCTGGCGGGCAGTGAGCGAGCTCGAGAAGCCAAGACGGCTGGCGCGACGCTGGCAGAGGCTGGTAAGATCAACGAGAGTTTAATGTACTTGGGCCAATGTTTGCAGACACAGAGTGAGGCTGCGAGCTCTAGCAAGGTAAGTTGTGTGTGAAGTGACGCTTGACAGTGACTAACATGCCATAGCCCAACATTGTCCCTTTCAGACAATGCAAGCTCACTGAGCTCCTCTTTTCCAACTCTTTCCCTTCATCCTCAAGTACCCACGCCCAGGCCCCAAGAAGAAATCCACAAAAAGGTGTCATGATTGTCACTGCCGACCCTCGAGGCGATTTCAATGCCACATCTCAGATATTACGATACAGCGCCCTCGCTCGGGAGGTCGCGGTACCTCGCGTCCCCTCTATCACAGCCACCATCCTTGCTCAACCACCTCAAACGTCGCACAACCGTTCCGACAGCCCAACATTGCATAGACGCCCTCTCGTGTCTCCAACACCAGGGTCGTATAGGAACTATTCTCCTCCCATGAACTCGGATGAACGAGCAACCATGGAGATTGCAGCGCTCGAGATCGCCAGACTTAGCGACGAAGCCGATCAATTGCGCGAGGAAGTCGATCGACAGGCCGAGGCACGCGTTGCCGCCGAAGCTCACCTTCTGACCATGGAAGACAAGATGCTCGATCTCGAAGCAGCCATCCGTGAAGAGTGTGCTATTGAATTCGAAGAACGTCTTGCCTACGAAATGGCCCGTTGGAAGAACTCTATGGCCATTGAACAAGAACGTAATGAAGAGCACTGGGACCGCAAAGTCGAAGTTCTCGAGCGTGGTCTTGCAACAGATGAAGATGGCGACAAGGAGAATGTGTTGATCGAAAACCTTGAAGAAGAAGTTGACAGACTTCGCCGCGAGAATGGCATCTTGAAGCGTGAACTTGCCTCGCGCAGTCCTACCAAGCGAAAGCCCCTGGAGGAGCGCGAGGACTTTGCGCCCCCGACAAAGGCACCCAAGGGCGATGGCGTGTCAAATCTGGGGCGTAAGCTAGAGCGTATGCGTGTGGTCGGTGATAAGCCAAGGCCTGTGGTTAACAGTGGAAGCCCCAAGAAGATGCGTAAGCTGGGGACGAAGCGGTGGGAAGAACATGACGAGCTAGAGTAGGACTTTCAGCTGGCAGGCGAGCGTGTTTGTCTTCTTGGCCATGAATGACCTGTTTTATAGACTTGTTTATGGATTGGATGGGGTTTGGAACAGGAGTATACCCTTGTGTAATGGTCGGTTTGTTTGTTCGGATTGTTTTTACGTTGGCTTATTTGCCTTATACTGCTAATTAATTGCATTGACGGCCGTACTCACGTTACGAATATTCTGTTATATTATCATTATCGAGCTTAGTGCATCATAGCAATTATTTTAATCCGTGCAGAGTGCCACTTTTCGGCTGGCTTTGCTACTTTGACTTGGTGAATCGATTTGGGCTTTAGGGTATGTCGCGATCTTCATCCAGCCTGTTCTTGGTGTTGACACACATTCGGTACCGAACAGCTGTCAATCCCAGTATTTCTGCTCGAGGCTCCGTGCAATAGTTGCTAGGCTTCTTTCTGTAAGGCTGGCGGCTATATCTTGTTGCGCTGTTGTTGTGGATGATTGGATCTGAGTAGTCTGAAGAAATGAGGTTGAAACGCTCGTTTGATCCTTTTGAAACACGGCATTCGCGAAACTCGGTCGTATACTAACTCAAGAGTCGAAGGCAGACCATGTTGTCATATCGGATGTGATACTCGATATTTATTCATTGCCCTAGGCAAAATACAAGGGCTGGTCGATCAAGTAATTTACGGGTTTAGAACGGCTATCGGCAGTGGACCCTTGATTCTCATCTGGGCTCGTTGCCGAGGCTGATGGTTGAAGGCTGCAGGTTGCAGGCTGTGCAATACAGTCAGCAACAGTCGAATTAACTTTGAGTCTGGTTTAAGTTTTCGTCTATTTCGGTAGATAAATGCTATTATAATTAGACAATCATCAACCGGCATGTGCTTGAGGTATCACGATCAAGACTGGTTTGTTTGAGTCGAAACTGACATTCAATCACACTTAATAGCCTTGCAAGCACCAAAGGATTGGGCACTGCCGCAAATGTTAAACTTGGATGCAACGCAGAGGTTCCATTGACTCAGCCGCAATAATACCTGTAACATGTTGATAGGACTGTGTCGGTTGGCTCTGAAGTAACTTCAGAAACGGTAGAATTATATCCCATCACGGATCCTCGGGGCCGGGCTGCGTCCGCTAACGGCCGGGATCCCCGGAAGTGGTGTATAGCAGGGGACAAGGGTAGGTAAGTATACGCAGAGCAGGAAGGTGGGAAAGTCTGATGCAAAACAGCAGATTTCACATTTATATTTCAGAAGCAAGATAATGTTGGGTATCGTCATGGTGTATGTAGACCATCTGCCGGCTTGTGTAAGAGGCTTGACGAAGCACAGTGTCAAGTGCAACTTTGAAGGTCCAAAAATTGAGGTGAGAGGGGCTGTTGATGCCTGGCGAAACGCCGAGAATTGCCCTATGCCACACTGTAAGAATTCTATAAGTGTTACACTGTCACCTCGAGCTGAGACTGCGAGGTTGGTCGCATGACTTGTTTAACTCAAGCTATCAAGTTTCCTTCTTCTTTTCCCGCTCTTTCCAACTCTTTCCTTTCTCTCTTATCACTATCTTCTTTTATATATACCAACAGAGTGCTCCATCTCTGCTCGCCAAGCTTCCACTCACTGTGCGCTTGGACTGTCGTCATTCATCCCTTGGAACTTTGAACCTGACACACGCCCACTCCCGCCGTCATTCCTCAGCGCTTAGGCTGCGTCGCTTGCTTCACTTCTTTTTCTCCTCCCTTGTACAACCACAACCACCACCTCCTCCTTTCTACAAAGGGAATAAAAGAACAACTGTCGCCTCTCTCTTCCTCTCCTTTTCTCTATCGCATATACATCAACTTCTTTCAAAATGACGTGGGAACTCAACCAGAGGCGGTTCATCCGCACAATCAACTCCAAATACATTTACGGTCGCATCGTAAGTCTCTCCCTGTTTTTTTCCCTTTCCCAACCTCTATGATCCGTCGCCACTCGTTTAGCTTCCCCAGTATTTCCCCAACTACTGTCCAACTCAATCGTCATCGCTACAATCTCTGTTTTTCCTGACGTCTTTTCATGTTCCACCGTCTTCCCTTGACTCTCGTTCTTTACAACCTCACTGTCCTTTTCGTATCGCGCTGCTTTAGACGAGACGCTGACGACATCTAATCTGCACAGCCTCTCCTCCATACCATCGTCTTCATAATCGAAATGGCTTTCATCGCGAGACTAACATCCCGATTCAACTCGTACTATGACGAGCGACCACGTGCGTCACCTTTCTCTACCGCCGCCTCAACAGATAACTAACATCGCCCGCAGTCATGACCATGATGGTCACAAACGCCATCCTCGGAGGCGTCGCCGACACAGTTGCCCAGTCCATCACCGCTATCCGCGAACGAGCCCTCCGTCAACCCGGCGGCCTTAAGAAGAACGACGGCATCGCCATTGAGATCCACGAGCTCGACCGCAAGAACCCCTTCTACGAGCGCGAACTGATTCCCGACTCAACCGGCCTCCCCCCACCTTTTGACTTTGAGCGTTTGACTCGTTTCATGGCCTACGGTTTCTGCATGGCCCCCGTTCAGTTCAAGTGGTTCCGTTTCCTCGAGCGCGCATTCCCCGTTACCAAGACGAGCGCATTTGTTCCCGCCATGAAGCGCGTTGCTTTCGATCAGCTTATCTTTGCGCCATTCGGTCTGGCTGTCTTTTACACTACCATGACTATCGCTGAGGGTGGTGGTCGCCGCGCCGTCTCGAATAAGCTTAGGGATATGTACCTCCCAACGCTCAAGGCCAACTACTTTGTGTGGCCCGCTGTGCAGATTGTCAACTTCCGTTTGATGCCTGTTCAGTTCCAGTTGGTATGTTTAATTTGCATGGACTTTTAATTTCAGGTTGCTAACGTATTGTAGCCATTTGTGTCGACAATCGGTATTGCCTGGACAGCCTACCTTTCGCTGAGCAACTCGGCCACTGAATAAGTCAACTCTAGTAAGGTTCAATCGTGACTTCCACTGCGGTATTGGAGGTCTTCGGGCTTCACGTTATGAATGGCCGATTGGCGCCGAGCCAGGTGCAAGCCGATGGTACCGGATACTTAATCGAGGCTGGCTAAGCCCATTTCATAGAACTGGCGTTTGGATTTTCTTTGTACATTGCATGATTTAGCACCGTGGCTTCAGAGCCGTTACAGTTACTGGGGCTGAGATGCCTATCATTTGCTGCAGCCAAGTATGCTGCTACTGGCATTTCATATTATGAAGGGATCCTGTTTATGCTTAGATAGTTTGGGTCTCGTTAGGAGTTCAGGTAGACTGTTGAGAACCACGACTTGATCTGGTTAAACATGTCATTGCTTCAACTGGCAGAAATTATTATGTGTTTTTCTCTGGCGTCTTGATCGAACGACTTGTAGCTTTACCTGCTGCTTGATCACATTTCTAGATATGCTTTATGCAGTATGCCGAGGCTACAATTCAGCTTTGATAGCTGGCACCACAAGTGCTCACTGGCAACAAAAGCTTCAAGCCTTCAACTGAGGCACGGCACTTCAGCTCATGATCTTGACCAATCACTAACGTAATTGACCCTCACAAACACCATCCAAGCCCAGTTCTACAAATCAGGGCAATACTTGTTGCATCTTACAGTCAGCCCAATGGGTCCAAGCGTTGCAACAGTGAAGCCTCACCAGCGGACCGACTCATATCCGGACCCATCCATTGGTCCAATAATTTGTTGCGTTCTTCCGTGGACATGGGTCAACCCCGCAAAGAACAAGGGACCCATGGATTGCCGGTGTTATTTTTTCTTGTGATTATGACTATTGATGCCGATATTCGGCGGTTGAGTCAAGAAGAGGCAATAGTGGAATGGAGACTGGGTCTCTGTTTAGGGTAAGGTAACTAGACGGACGACAGTTGAACGTTGACGTTGTTGATTCCATTCAGTGTTGATCTAGATCGCTGCTAAAACCGTGCAAGCCAGGGCAGGGCGTCATAAGTTTTGGCCACCCCACGGAAATGGAATAGAGGAAAATGGAAAAGGATGTACAAAATTGATGATGATGGGTGATTATGAGTATCAATTGAGATATTGTATGTAGTACAGACGTAAAGTAAAATTCATGATTCTGGTACTGTTGTCTCTATAAGTCATAATCATGATTGCTTCGTGAGTTACACAACGAACCGGACCAGACCCGGCACGACACGACACACCACACGGGAAACTTACCGCTGAGCAGAATTTGCGCGTGCCTTGGCGTATCATTTGGTAGTGAGTGCGTCACTCGATGGAAACTTTTTTTCCTTTCCCTAGTCTCCGCCATTCGGAGTTTCGCAATTAGTATATCTGTTCCCCGCCCCCCACCTAACGCAGCTTTGCCTAATACTTTTACCTGACTTTTTGACTTTTGATCTTTTCTTCGTCACAACTCTTCAAACACTTATTCCAAGACCAAACGATCGATACCACAATCATGTCTACCGAAAACGGCACCAATGGGTCCGCTCCCACTATCCACAAGCCTCACCAGGCTGCGCTGCCCTACCAGTCTGTCGGCGACTTCCTGTCGAACACCAACAAGTTCAAGATCATTGAGAGTACCCTGAGAGAGGGAGAGCAATTCGCCAATGCTTATTTTGACACTGGTATGATTACCTGCTGTTTTTTTGGTGTTTGTAGTGGGGCTGACTTTGTTTTGCGCAATAGAGACCAAGATCAAGATGTACGATGACCTCGACCCGCTCTGTGTCTTGTCAACCACCAACGATCAATATCTAACATCTTTCTAGTGCAACAGCTCTCTCTGACTTCGGAGTTGAGTACCTGGAATTAACGAGCCCCCTCGCAAGGTCCAAAGCCTTTTTTCCCGTCAAAAGAACTCTAATAACAGTGTTGTAGTCCTCAGTCGCGTGCCGACTGTGAAGCCATCTGCAAGCTCGGTCTCAAGGCCAAAATCCTCACCCGTTAGTCTTTTCCCCATATTTGCGACAAGTATTGTACTCTATGGACTCCTAACTAACCATTGTTTAGATGTGCGCTGCACTGTAAGACCTCCTTCGACATTGGACTACCCGGACGTACATTGACACACTTACAGATGGAAGACGCCAAGGTCGCTGTCGAAACAGGAGTTGACGGTGAGACCAACCAACGCCGTCTTTAAACGTCCATACTGATAAATAAAGGCGTCGACGTTGTCATTGGAACCTCGCAGTTCCTCCGAGAGCACTCCCATGGCAAGGACATGACATACATCAAGAAGTCGGCCATTGAGGTCATCCGCTATATCAAGAGGTATGCTATACGCACTTTAAAAGCCTGACTTATAGTCACTAACTCTATTGTAGCCAAGGAAAGGAGGTTCGCTTTTCATCCGAAGACTCATTCAGAGTATGTTCCAACCGACATCTTCTACGATATTGCCTGGAAATGGCCGACTAACCCGCCCAACAGAGCGACCTCGTCGATCTTCTTAGCCTCTACCAAGCCGTTGGTAAGTTAAAGGCATTACAATATCGGACTTGCGCTTACGTTTATTAGACAAGGAGGGAGTTCATAGAGTAGGCGTGGCTGACACGGTCGGTTGCGCTTCTCCTCGTCAAGTTTACGATCTTGTTCGCACTCTGCGTGGGTAAGTCAAGTCAAGTCCGCGGCGCATTTTCCGGACGCCCCACTTTTCCCGAGCCGGCGGTCCGGAGGCCGAGTTTGGACAACACCGGAATACCACAATGCATTCAAATACTAACAAGAAAACAGAGTCGTAGGATGCGATATTGAGTGCCACTGTAAGAAACTAGACCAAGAACCTCAATTTTGGCCAGAAATATGCTAACTGAACCACCAGTCCACAACGACACCGGCTGCGCTATCGCCAATGCCCATGCCGCCCTCGAGGCCGGAGCTACTCACATCGACACCTCAGTTCTCGGAATCGGTGAACGAAACGGAATCACCCCCCTGGGTGGACTTATGGCCCGTATGATTGTCAACAGTCACGACTACGTCACCTCCCGATACAAGCTGCACAAGCTTAAGGAGATCGAGGATCTTGTCGCCGAGGCCGTCGAGATTAACGTGCCTTTCAACAACTACATCACTGGATTCTGTGCGTACCATTTTCTTGTCCTGCTCTTTCTGGTCTGAGCATGCTTTTGGTGGCACTGGCGTGTCTCATGTGCTCTCTGGAGTCTTGCGACGCCAGCACTTGGTCTCTTCAGTACATGAATGAACTAACATAATATAGGCGCCTTCACCCACAAGGCCGGTATTCACGCCAAGGCTATTCTAAACCAGCCTAGCACCTACGAGATCATCAATCCCGCCGACTTTGGCATGTCCCGATATGTCCACTTCGCCTCCCGATTGACTGGCTGGAACGCCATCAAGAGCCGTGTCGAGCAGCTCGGTCTGAACATGACTGATGACCAGATCAAGCAAGTGTAAGCTTTACCCCACTCCTGTGTTTATTTTCAGGTGCTGACATGAAAATCAGAACTGCCAAGATCAAGGATTTGGCCGATGGTATGTACCCCCTTTGAACAACCCCGAGAAGCTCGCAAGATGCTAACATACCGCAAGTCCGACCGCTAGCAATTGACGACACGGACTCGATCATTAGGTCTTTCCACTTTGATCTGCAGAAGGAGTAGATTGGGGAGGATTCGCAGATGTGAAGATTCCGTGGTTGGCTGCGGTGGAGGAAGTGGTGGTGCTTGGTACGAAAATAAAAAGGAGTTTACTGTTTTAGTGGCCATAGCTTAACAGAATTACGATTTCTGGCCTCAATTTTACTATTCAATAAGCATTATGGAATTTATTTGTTGAAATGCGGTGACTTGGATATACAGGAGCTGAGACGAGGAGGGGAGTTGAAGTTGAGCATGAGGGGATCATGTGGGAAGAACTACCTTGGCCAAGTAAATTCAATCTAACAAACTACAACCAAAAGCTAATAATAATGCTGATTTAATTGATTAATTGGTGTAAGTCCAGGCCGAGCGACGTCATGACAACCGGGAACTATCTACTTAGCCATAGGGCTGAAGTTGAACGTGGACTTGAGCTGCCGGCCTGACCGTGTCAAGCGCAGGTAGCAAGTAGCTCAACGGGGTCGCATATGGAATCATCAAAAGTGACAAGGTCTGGATGAATGATAGGATTTTGGTTTGACATATTTCACCGAGATTATATAAATGAGTGGTCTGAGAATATGATCTGGCCATGATTAGCAGGATGAGTGGGTGATGTAGCTTGATGGATAAACTGGTCAAGGCACTCATCTTGGCTCAGGCAATGGACGGTTAATATCAAGCTTCTAGGTACCTTATGCAGAGTTAACGTTTTCAATTAACATGATTACCTACTAACCATCGTAAGTCCGTTACAAATGAGTGAGGCTGTTGCTTCTTTCAACTTCTATGGCTTGCTAGCTTATACCTCATATCATGCATCCGTTCCACAGATGAGCTTACAACGTTTGCTAGGCAGAGCTATTGCTGTTACACATGCAATCCAAGCCGGCAAGGTAAAGTCGGTCCGCGTCTCTCCGGGCGCCATAGCCGCAGCCGCATCCGCATCGCCAGAAGCCGGGAGGGTCCCCCGTAGTTCGGCGATGCGTGCTTTGGAGTTGAGGTGAGTGAGTGATTACCTGGCAAGTGGATCTACAGGGGTAACGTCAGTGATGGCCCTGCTCTGCTTTAGGCCCGATCATGTCATGTCATGTACTGACTGGATGAATATTCAGTTGACCAATGCCTCGTCGTCCACTGATAACAGTAGATAAATGCATTCTTCAGGGGTTGTCGATATCATCCCACCAGCTGCGAGTGCTGCCGCAAAAGCCCCGCCAGCGTCATGCCCAAGCCCATGCCTATGGCGTCGAACCCCACCTAAAGCTCAACCACAGCTGCTACTACTTCTTGGTGCTCCCCTCACCAACCTCGAGCTCTTTTCTCTTTTTCTCCCCCTCGACATCACCTACCAAATTTCTGTCTCTTCTCATCGCCGAACAAGCTGCAATCATGTCGCTGTCCAACAAGCTTTCCATTACTGACGTTGACGTCAAGGGCAAGAGGGTCCTCATCCGAGTAAGTAGATGTTGTTGATGCCCCGCGATGATGATGTGATAATGTTGAGCTCCCCGCACTTGATCATCAAGATGCCTTCCAGAGGTGATATTGCATTGATACCGCAAGTCTTGAGCATCAATATCTACATTTTCCAGATCGATCCTCTCAAACACATCTCCCTCATTAAAACCTCAGCATCAGTACCCCGCCAAAGCTCTCAAGCTAACCCCTCCCCCCCCTCTAGGTCGACTTCAACGTCCCTCTCGACGCCGACAAGAACATCACCAACAACCAGCGAATTGTCGGTGCCCTTCCTACCATCAAGTATGCCCTCGACAACGGTGCCAAGTCCGTCATCCTCATGTCCCATCTCGGCCGCCCCAACGGCTCTCCCAACGAGAAATACTCTCTCCGACCCGTTGTTCCCGAGCTTGAGAAGCTCCTCAGCAAGAAGGTCACCTTTGCTCCCGACTCTGTCGGCCCCGAGGTCGAGGAGATCGTCAACAAGGCTGAGGATGGTGCTGTCATCCTCCTCGAGAACCTCCGATTCCACATTGAGGAGGAGGGCTCTTCCAAGGATAAGGAGGGTAACAAGACCAAGGCCGACAAGAACCAGGTCGAGCTCTTCCGCAAGGGTTTGACCGCTCTTGGTGATGTCTATATCAGTGAGTAGCCCAGATATGTCCCTTATATCAATGCTAACAACAACAGACGACGCTTTCGGCACTGCCCACCGTGCCCACTCCTCTATGGTCGGTGTTGACCTGCCCCAAAAGGCTGCTGGTTTCCTTGTCAAGAAGGAGCTTGACTACTTCGCCAAGGCCCTCGAGTCCCCTCAGCGTCCTTTCCTTGCCATCCTCGGTGGTGCCAAGGTCTCGGACAAGATCCAGCTCATCGACAACCTTCTTGACAAGGTCAACACCCTCATTATCTGCGGTGGTATGGCTTTCACCTTCAAGAAGACCCTCGAGAACGTCTCCATCGGTAACTCCCTCTTTGACGAGGCTGGTTCCAAGACTGTCGGTGACCTCGTCGAGAAGGCCAAGTCCAAGGGCGTCAAGCTCGTCCTCCCCGTTGACTACATCACCGCCGACAAGTTCGACAAGGACGCCAACACCGGCTACGCCACCGACAAGGACGGTATCCCCGACGGCTGGCAGGGTCTTGACTGTGGCGAGGAGTCCATCAAGCTCTACAAGGAGGCCATCGCCGACGCCAAGACCATCCTCTGGAACGGCCCTGCTGGCGTCTTTGAGTTCGACAAGTTCGCCAACGGTACCAAGGCCACTCTCGACGCTGTTGTCGACGCTGTCCAGAAGGACAGCAAGATCGTCATCATCGGTGGTGGTGACACTGCCACCGTCGCCAAGAAGTACGGCGTCGAGGAGAAGCTCAGCCACGTCTCGACCGGTGGTGGTGCCAGCTTGGAGCTCCTTGAGGGCAAGGAGCTACCCGGTGTTACTGCCCTGTCGAGTAAGTAAATAATGTCCACCTGTTGGAATACGATGTATATGAACCTGTTGATGACGGGCTATGAAAATGGAAAAGGTTGGGTGGGAAGGGCTAGTCTATAGCACAGCCAAGCAAGCAAATAATTAAATACCAATACCAATAGAACCGGCGGAAGACGCCATAAAACGCTACTGCCGTGGAATCATTTGGTGCAAGGATGCTTTGTGAAAAAGTGCTTTAATTCATTAACCCACGTCTAAGAGTTCTCATAGTTCTATTCCCCCATCCCGTGTTATTCCGTATCCGTGTCGTCGTCGTCTTGCTCTTTGTCATCCACGCACATAATCCCCTGGCTCGTATACGCAAATACTGGGCGTTGTTCAACCGGGAGCCGAGCCCGTAGCGATAGCTCGACACCCTTTGACCAGTCTTCACTCACGGTCGTATACCCACTGTCATCAGAAGCCATCGAGGCAGCACGACTTTCCCTTTCTATTGTTTCGATTGAAGAAGGAGGAGTTCTCCTGTCCGTTGATCCGCTCGGAGAAGAACGATCTTCTCTATCCACACTCGAATAGTCGTCCACAGCCTTGCTCGAAGAAGTATCCATAGTCTCACTTGAAGAATAACGGTTTTCTCTGCGCACGTCGTTGCACTACATTTCATGGGCGAATATTGCATTCGTGAGCCATTGCGCTTGTGATTCGGCCATGCATGCGACGCGCCCCAGGAACAGTCCGAGGAGCACCTTCTAGCGCCGTTTGGCTTCGTTGACCTTTTTGTATTCCTCCCTAGCGACGGGGTTAGCTTGTTAGCCAGGTGGTGATATGGGGCAGAGCGTACTTTAGCTCCTGTGAGAAATCGTCGTTTGTGTCGTCGTCGTCCCAGCTCTCTTCCCAGAGATGCTTTGTTTCGCCGCTGCCTTTGGCTGCTTCCGTCTGGTCCTCTGGCCAGTCTACACGAGTACTGTATCAGCGCTTGCTTTGAAGGCGAGTTTGATGGGGGGTTTGGGCGTACCTTCAACGGGAAAGTCCTCGAATTCGTCGTCTTCGCCCAGGGCCGCCGGCTTCTGCTCGGGCTTTAGGTCGGCGGGCTTATCCTGCTCTGTGGTCTTGGGATCTGTGGATGCCATAATGGATGCGGGATTTTGCGATATATGAATGGTTGGGTTGTGAGATGTTCGGTCGGGGATGGAGCTGTTGTGATGATGGTTGGGGAGCTTGAGCTTGGGTGATGATGAGAGCAAGCTGGAGCCTTGCTGGCGAGGCGGTGGTGGGGCGGAAGAAAGATCGACCGGGTTGGAGGCGCAGGGTAACGACGGGAGGATAGGCTTTGAGGAAACTTGATGCTGCTGTTTTTATGTAAATGGAGTGTTTTTATTATTTATTTCTTCTTATGTACTCTAAGTGCGCTCATTTATAAATGCCAGTAATTTTCTGTTTTGCAAAATGTTACCTGTTTTATCACCAACGTGTTGCTGGATTGGTAGATTGGTTGCAGTGTAAGCCGAGATAGTAGCAATTGCCAGTCACATTCAGTTTGTAATTTTATAACAAGAATGGCATTTAAGTCTGGGTCTGGAATGTGACAAGCACAATACCAAATTATAGAAGAGCTGCTTCTGTAATGCGATGACAAGAAAAGAATTTCCCGTCAAATGATAAGTTGTTCGTAAAGATGTAGTGGGTTAGGTTGGACAAAGTGATGAGATAACAAAGGATGAGTAGAGTGAAATGCGTAGTAGAATAGAGAGTGACTGTAAAAAGAAAAGAGACAGACTGAGTACTTATTATGCTATAAGAATTTCCAAAAAAAGAATCCTCTTTTACGCCCTGCCTCCCTCTCTATAGAAGAGAGGGTGCAGCGCGCCCGGCTTTCGCTGGGTATTTGTTTGCACACTGGTACAGCCTCGGTCGTCCCCTGCTAGGCAGGGGAGCCAGGGACTGTAGGGCGGCTAGATCACTACCGGATAAATAGCAAGTATATGATTATTAAGATGAGCCTAATATTTTTCATTTTCTCTTTTTTTTTTTGTTTTTTAAATTCTTTTTCTTTCTTTTATTCTTTTTTGCTTACTGAGATGGGGATTCGAACTGGCTGCGTTGGGTTAAAGTTTTACGGCTACGGACCTACCTTGCAGGACTCTGGACACCGGCCATTGCCATTCCGTCATCGTCCTACACTGGGATTGAATGTTGAAATTTTATATAAAGCATTGGACGGGGAGGGATGGGGGTTGTGTGTTCATGCAGGTAAAAGTTTGTTATTGGGTTTGGCGTTGAGTTTGGTCGAGTTTGGCTGTAGAGTTGACGTGAGTCACGGGACTGATGGGGCTGGGCCTCATACTCCGCGGGTGCTATTGACATTGAAATTTGTAGATTGCCTATGAATCTGTGCAAGATACTTTGTATCTGTTTGTATCAGTTAAAGAGAGTGTTCCTCAATAGTTGTATTGGTTGGGCCGGTCTTGGTCGAGGCTCAGGACTTCCTCTCAGTCGCTGGAGTTGAGACACTACCCAACCACACTCCTATCCACCATCGTACAAAGTAGTTATCTCAAAGGACACTCGGGGATTTCCTCAGATTAGTTGCCGGGCTTACCATGAGCCGCAAATATCTCTTTGGTAAACTTCCAGACAGCCTTATCGACACCCCGTTTTCTCAGATCATCCAACACACCTTCATTATCAGTGCCTTCACCCACAGGATTGAGGAGAAAGATTCCTCCACCTGACCTCTTGGGTGTCTCAAGTCCCTCAGGTGCAGGTACAAGTCTTCCATGAACTGAATAACGGTCGTTCGTAGCCAAGAACAAAGCACGAGTACCCGCATCCTCAGCATTAACGGGAGTCCCATGCAATGCGTTGCCGTGCTTGATGTACGCTTCCAAAGCAGGCGTGGAAACCTCTCCGGGGAACCAGTGTACGATGCTCAAGTTGGGATTCTCACGGGCGATTATTTCGAGGGCTAGTGTACCCATAGTGGTGGATTGCGAGTTTACGGTCCATAGACCCCAGTTCTTTGGATCGCGTATGTCCAAATCGTCTTCTTTGATAGGTGACTCCATCCCTCCTGCAAGAACAGAGACGACTCGTGGGCTGGGGGCGTTGTTGAGTAGCGGAAGGAGTTGCTCTACTGCCCGGAGGCGGGAGTAATACCGCGTTGTCATGGATGGTTCAAGTCCTTCACTGGTTTCCTGACGACCATCGAAGGGCATGAAACCAGTAGATAAAAAGAGTATGTCAAGCTTGGTTTCGGCCTGCTTGACAACCTCGACGGCTTTGTCGACCCCGGAGATAAGAGAGACGTCGGCTGTTATGAGGTTGTAGCTCCCATTTGGGTTGGACTCTCGTAGCTCGGCGAGGAGTTTCTCATGGGATGGAGTTGACTGTGGACGGGCGACGGAGTAGATTCGAGGAGCATTGGTATGTTGAGCCAACTGCTTCAGCGCGTTCAGTCCGATGCCTGATGTTCCGCCTATGAAGAGGGCGACAAGGCCCTTTGGGAGGTTGGACAAGCCAGCGTTGGATTGCTTTAAGGTTTCAATGGAAGCCATGGTTGTAGATAGTTGCTCGTTTGAGAGATGTAGACATTCGATGGGGTGACTGTGAAAGGGTAGTCTGCACTTTATACCTAGCCCACCCTCAAGTTACATCACAATAGGTACATATATGGCCTTCCATCCTCGATCACCTCATTCTGTTATTATTAATTCTTCAGTATTGGTAAGCACAACAAGTGCAGCCTTCATCCGAACCCCTCCTCTCTGAGCGAATGAGATCGCGGGCTTCGTAGGCAACTCGGACAACTTTCAAAGGCCGAGCGCACGATGTCAGAATATAGATCTTGTTTCCTTGCAGATCATACCGGAGATGACTCTGCATTTGAGATAAAGAGGAAGAGTTTACGTGGCCAGAGCCTGTAAATACGAAATTTGATGACTATACATTATTGATCTCTAGAAAGCGCGTTGAATGAAGGATGGTGGGCAGCAGAAAACCCAGGCGGAGGACATAACCTTGAAAGCTACCTGTAACACTCAATGATGATTGATTCCAGGCATTTGGAGACGAAACAAAGAACTAGAACTTTAAGATTGAAGTTGCGTTGTCATCAAGTAGTTACTATTGTTAAGACGTCGAAAATTGGTTGACAGGGCTAAGTATATCGATGATCAACTCATTCATCAAGAAGCGTCGTGGCTCAAGACGTCTATAAGATCTAGGTGCTCTAAATACATAACCTTGCCGGAAACTAGCTACGTTATAGGATAGGTCTCTCGAGGGCTGCTCTGATATCAAAATCCAGTCGGTCGATCGATGTATATACGTCGGTCTCACACATAACCATCCGGCGTTCATACAAGAATATTTCTATCATTTCAGTGAAAGTAAAGATTGAGTTTTATCTTGAAGGATAGAGTCGAGACGTGCCGCCTGTTCTTTTAAGCCTGCCAGCATGTGCTTACTTACACAGCCATCCGAGGACAGATAACGAACTCAGAATCACGCACAAGTGAGATTATAGTGCTGCATACATCTAGCACATATGAGAGAGTCCTGGAATGTTTTATAAATGCCCGTTCTGTTGGCGAAGAGTGTCGTTTTGTCGATTCTTGGTTGGTAGGACTAGAAGCTGAGGTGGCTGCTCGCCGGTGAGTCACGACCGAGTACCTTTTCACATACACTCTCAACAGTTATAAAAAAGGCATGAAATCCTATGACAAAGATCTACTCAACGAAATACTCTCTATTCTCCTTTCAACATCAGTCACAATGGCAGCACCAACTTTTGCGTTGGAGAACACATCACTCAACTCAATCCGATCCCTCCCTCAAGATATCTACCTCGTCCATGCTACCAATTGCATCGCAGAATGGGGCGCTGGTATAGCAGCCGAACTGGCTACTGTATTTCCGAAAGCATATAAAGAGTATAAACGATTGTGTCAAGCAGCCAAAACCGACGCCTCTGCTAGGTGGCCACCTCGAAGCCTGGCAGGACAATGCTACATCATACCACCACAGTCTGCAGACGTGGCAGCGGGAGCACCGAGAATTCATATTGTCTGCCTCTTCACCAGTTATGGCTACGGGAGACCGAATCCAAGAACAGGGAAACCTGGAAAAGACAACACAGGAAAGATCTTGACGCAGACTCAGGCAGCGTTGAAGGAGATGAGGGTGCAGCTCGGGACAGAGATAGGGCAAGGATCAGAGGGAGCAAATATTGTTTACTCTCCCATGTTTAACTCTGGGGCCTTTCGAGTTCCGTGGGAAAGTACATCGAGACTCATTGAGGAGGAGTTTGAGGGCTGGGATGGTCGTTGGCTGGTTATGGCACCGCCCTGATTTTTTTTAAAAAAAAAAGGGCCGGCTAGGGTGTTTGTGTTGAAGGACTGGGGCAAATGGTGGGAAATGAGGTAGTACAAGTACAAGATTAGCTGATTGTACATGCGATTGTAGGGTTGTTGTAGACACATGAAGCAAAGTTAAGCGTTATGATTATAAACCGTGATGGTATCTTGTCATTCAACAACAAATCACACCAGCGACCGTGGTGTAGTGGTTAGCATTAACGCCTTCCAAGCGTTAGAGAGGGGTTCGATTCCCCTCGGTCGCAAACAATAAAGCCCTAACAAGGGATGTTCCTTTTTGTCCGTCCCCGCGATTTATATGTCCTATCGTGCGTCTCCAGATTTGTGTCTAACTTGTGAATTTCTGGTAATTGCCAATGGCAAAGCTTATCTCCTCACTCATCCCTTCATAAAGATGTATCACAGGCGCTAACATGACGAGCTCGATGGTGTCATTGTCGAATCCCAGCATGCAATGCCTGTCGGTGGGGATGGCATAAAGTCCGCTAAGCCCACTAACATGACATCCAGCTTCTTGAGTCTGTAATAAGAATGATACCAATGGATAACAGTGTTAATGTTAATCGTCGGGTGAGTAATCTGTCGGCCGAGCAGGCTGACAAGAAACGGGCCATCGATCGTGACAATCAGAGATATCATCGGGCCAAGAACAAGGCTTATATCCGGTCACTTGAGGACAAGATTGATCGGCTTACGGCTCGATTGGACGAGGTTGAAGGTGTACTTGAACAATACCGGAAACGCGAGAGTAATGCTCAACAAGGAGTTGCCGGCTTCTCCCAGTCTTCGCCAGCCAACTTGACTCTGGCCCTATCTACATCAATCACGCAAAGCAATCAAACACAACAAATTACAGAACCTATATTTCCTGAAGGCAGTATTGAAAGCTACCTCGACTCCTTGCCTCTCGACCTTGGCACCGGAATGACTGTTCAGCCCTTCAATGCAGCCCAGGACCTGAACTTTCTCGACTGGGACCTCACCGGTGTCATTGACAACGGTTTACCCGCAGAGGCTTTTCATTCGGATTCATCTACGGAGACAGCACTATGGGACACTACTAGAAGACAAGCACAAATACCAGAGTGGCAGAGAATGCCTCTCCACCTCCCACCCACCACAAAGCTCGACGAAGTCATCATCAGCACAACCCGAGCGTGGCGTGCACGTCTGCAGCACGGTCTAGAGGATGACGAGCTAAAGAAGCCCGTGTTTCCAAGCATCTCGTCTCTTCTCAACCGTCCACGGAATCTCGAGCAGGTCCTCCCAGGAACCTTCTTCGAAACAGTCGCCGCCCAGGTTTGGCGCTCACCTCTAAAAAACCTCCCCGAACGTATCTCTTTCATGTACATCCTGTCTCACTACATTCGATGGCTTGTATGTCGTACCAAGGAAACGTACTATCAAATGCCTGCCTTCCTACGACCGACTGAGCTCCAACGGAGGGTACCACACGCTGCCTGGATCGATATGACTGTGAAGCCCGAGGTGAGGGATGCTCAGATTAGAGAAATGGATCTGAGCAGATTTGAGGAGCTCAGGTTGTTGGCTGGGAGAACTATGAGTGTTAGCTGGCCGTATCCTGACTCTACGGCTGTCGTCGAGTCACCGGATAAGCAGGCGCTGATGTTGCATCCTGTGTTTGAGGCTCATATACGAAAGCTTGAGAATTGGAAGTATGGCAAAGAGGTTTATGAGGCCTTTCCGTTTTTGAAGTTGGATAATAGTGGGAAGTGAGAATTGTTACAATAGATTTCAGCTCTATATACTATCACTAACTATAGCTTTGAGTTTACGCTTCAGTATTTCATCCCTTCAATAGTTTCAGATCAAAGCCAATAGTTCCTGTAACATTTTAGCAACCGCAAATACACAATGTGCTGGTCACATACCTGCAGTCTTCCAAGATTCTCACTGGCATTCCCGTTATCGTGAGGGGAAAGCAATAAGCCTGCCAGATATTTCTTCGATTCTTGTACCTTGATGACTTGCTGTTTCCCTGTCAGATATGTCGAAAAGAAGTTATAATAACTCACCTGCTCAAAAGAGTCACGAACAAAGAACCGCACTGTGGCTACTTCCCGCGTCTGTCCGATACGATGAATACGGGCGAGGGCTTGCTCCTCAAGAGTCGGGTTCCTAGCCAGTTAGGCATTTGCTATAGTGATTAGGAAGTTAGGCTTACCAGTGAGGTTCCATGAGGTAGGCTCTCGTTGCCACGGTCAAAGTGAGCCTGGAGATGTTCAGCATCGTGAACATATAAGGAAGTGCGAAGTTGTTGGAATGTTACTAACCCAGCTGCACCACAGGATAGTGTCAAGAGCATGACACGAATGGAAGGATCGGCCCTGAATCTGTCTACGATGTTTTGTCGGTCTTTTTGAGGTACCTTTCCATCAAACCGAACGCTTGGAATAGACGCTTGTTGCAGACCAGCTTCGACGACGTCGAGCATCAATCTCCAGGTCGAGAATACGATACTATACTAGGTCAGCGCTCTGATGAATAAAGTTCTTTGTAAGTATATGCTTGCCATTTCTCGCCTGGCGGTAGACTTTTAATATCTGCGATAAGAGCCTCTTGATGGCTTCTTCAGATTCACCAGTTTTCCATAGACGCGATATATCAGCATCAAAGCACCTTCTGTCGGTGTAAGGGTGGGCCCTGATGAATTTGAATAGGGTTGCAAAATCACCAAGGCGGTTTTGGATAGGTGTGCCAGTGACAGCCCATCGAGACTGAGCTTCGAGGGCACATGTAGCTTGGGACATTCTGGAGTTGCAATTTCGAATTATATGGGCTATTCGGTTAGTCTAAAGGCCGTGGTACTACTTGTATTGCCGTGGATATACCTTCATCTAGAATGATTCTTTTCCAACGAACGGAGAAAAGAACGGAGTTCTTTCCTGCGTTCAAAGGGTTCCACTCAGTAGATATGGTGTGATATGTTGTCAGCACAATGTTTATTCCCTCTAGATCGCTGGTCGACTGACGTCGACCTTCTCGGTGATGTCGGCGACAAGCCAGACCACCCTCTAAAACGTGCCTATTATGTAAGCTTCTTTAACAGACATATATGTTAGGTACATACTCAGAAATTTGTTCCTCCCAAGTTCCTATCACTATGAAAAGTTAGATACCACAACACTGTGAGATCAGCTGTATGTATGTACTTATAGGGAGGCGGCACGACTATGAGAGTAGCTGGGACATCTAGATGACCCTCATAGTCAACATCCATGTGATCCTGGTCGCTTTCCAAATCAGTTGCTGCGAGGGCTATCATTGTCAGAGTCTTTCCAAGTCCCATGGGATCTGCAACAATCCCTCCATAAAACTGAGCAGGTTCATCGGATTGGGAAGCATTAGAGACTCGATTTAAGAAGCTGGATCGTTAGAAGATAAACAAGACCGCATTTATGTTGGAAAAAAGAGTGAACTTACAATCTTCCTTGATCTGTGTCCATGATCTCCCAGACGTCTGGTTCCTTATCATAGACGCAGCATGAATGTGAGAGTTTGCTTCTGATGCCTGGCGCGTTTTTATCAACAAGAGGCCCAGGTAAGAAATCGAAAGAATACTTACCTTCTGAGCTCTTGCTTGATTATTGAAGGCTGTGGGGTTTCCTCCAAGTCATCCTGACTACTAAGCATGTCAAGAAGATCTGGCTGTTGAACGATGCTCTCTAAACAAAGGGCTCTCGACCCTTGAGTCACGGTGTCCCGGAGCAGAGGACAAGAGGCAGTGCCATTGGAAGAAAGCCGGTGAGGATTGCAGTATCTGACTTCGCGGTGGCATTCTCGAGGGTCTTGTAGATATACCTGATACTCCTCGAACCACGTTCCGATCTCGTCAAAGAGATCCAATGGACCGTATACGGTAATACTTAAAAGACATGATAATAAGGCGGAGGCTCGTGATGTTTTCTGGGTCTCAGGGGTTTGAGAAGCATCAATGGCGCATGATACATGTAGGTCCAGAGACTTCTCGTCGAGAAGGCCTTGTACCATCTGACCGTGCTCTGACTGGATTTGCCCCGTAACTTCGGCCATATCCTGTGAACAGAATTGAGTTGAGGATTCTAATTGAACAGGGAATGTTGATGGCAGGGCTTTGGTTGATCCTTTTCGATCACATCTTGCAGCGAGGGACGGCACCTAAAAGATTAGTCCATAGAACAAGGCATTTGACGTGCTTTCTGCTTACCATTCCAAAACACACGATTTTCACCGTTTGGTCGTTGGATGTTTGAAATGCGAAGTTTGATGCAGTGGCAGGAGTGTTACTCTGGGACAACATACTATTGCAACGCTTGGGCAGCAGCGAAAGCGTTTTAGGGAATGGATTTGTCCATTTCTGGTGACTGAATGAGGTTGAGGGTTGAGGGTCAGTGTTTTGATGATAGCGAACTGGGGTTGGCCATTGGGTATGTTTGTGACTAGGTTCTTGGGGGATTGGAGGCCCAAGATATGTAGCCGAAGCGTAGAGGTTTGAGGGCCACTGGGCTTTTAACGAAGGAGTAAAGGTTCTCGATGAATGCCATTGAGCTGCAACACTGGGCTCATTGTAAGGCGTAATAGTTCCATTGTTTAGTATGTTAGATGATGGGACACTATTTGAACCGCAGTAGTTCCTATCCTGAGGTGATACCGTCGAACCCTGGTTCACAGAAGTTCTAGAAGTAAGTTGTGAGATTGACGAGGGGCGGCTACGTGTTGGCGGAGGTAGTTGAGGAATAGCTAGGGACGGTAATGGTGAAGATAAATTCACCGCTCGAAACCGCGATACTCCATATGGGTGTTTGTAACGTTGGGTCTGCTGTCCGCTTTCGTCAGAGAATCGTTGTCGCTTCGACGCCCGGTTCCAGGGCTGAGAAGGGTCCATATTCAGACAACAGCCTGCATGCAACTTGATGTCTTGGGATATTTGGAGAAAGAATAAGGAGAAGTTGAATTCGGCTTTGGCAAAGACTCTTTCCACAAAATCAGGCTCTGGACTTGCCAGGGCTGCGGCCAGTTAAGCCTCGTGCAGGACATGAAGGAACTTGTAGCTGGATATTGAACAACGCAAAGGTCAGATCTTGGGCCGATAGCAAGCCAGATACTCCGGCGATCTGGTTGAAGGGTTCGGCTGGAACCGGGAAGAGCGTCCTATGCACCCAGCTCATCAACTTCTTGAAAGGGTCCAAGTTCGTTATCCACCATTTCTGCACTTATCTGTACGCCTCGTCCACTATGTACGAACAGATACTCAAATCACTGCTCCTGAAACTTCTATGAAAAGACGGAGACCTAGTTGCTCACGTTTACAAGTCATACATCTTGGACAAGAAGTCTCCTACGACTACAGCACTGGAGCAACTTATACAGAAACTGGTCAAAAGCATGTCAAGCGACCCTAACCAGGCAGAGTACGTCTGGATTGTGATTGACGGGCTCGACGAATGCGATCCAGATAAGCAAATTCCCTTAGTACGCCTTATCAACCAGATTACTTCCAAGTCAACGTTGCCTGGAAGCACTACTTGTAAGCTATTCATCTCAAGCCGTGCTCCGCCAGACTCATTGCAGCGCCTTCGAAGAAAGCAAACAATTTCTCTCAGCGAAGAAAAGAGCTTCTTGCAGGTGGCGATACGTCAATACACCGACCAGAGACTCAAATCGATAGGCAATAAGCTGCGCCAACTGGATATAGAGCCTACTGATATGGAAGAGATCCAGCGCATAGTTGTGGAAAAGGCTGACGGTAAGATATCGCATCGGTTTCATAGGGTTGAAGGACTCGAAATCTGACATCACAAAGGAATGTTTCTCTACGCCCGGCTCGTCATGGACTACCTCGCGAGCAACATCTTTTACAGTGGCGATGAAATCAAGAAATCTGTCAATCAACTACCACAAAAGCTTACCGACTTGTACGTCTAGTACTGTTTCACTATTAAGAATATATAACTAAACATTTAGTAGCTACCAGAAAATCTTGACCCAAATCTTGGTTCAACTAGATTCTCGGTCTGTGGACCGCATCAGATGCGTGCTTGCATAGATCGCGTTTGTTAAGCGCCCACTACACAAGCTTGAGTTGCTATCTGCCGTAACTTTCAGTTGTGACGATGATGAAGTTTCTCGTCTTGCGCCTCAATACATATTGGACATATGTGGCACTCTTATTGAAGAGAGGAGAGATGCAACATTGGCCTTTATTCATAACTCGGTCAAAGAGTAATTACAAAAGTTCCACAGTGGTAGTTGAAATGCTAACTGTGATGCAGATTTCTTCAAACAACCTCAAACACAGTCGTTATCAAGAAACACGAAGCCTTGAAGGAACATGGAGTGGCTGCTATGACTTGCCTTCTCTCCGGTCTTCGAGTGTTCAGACAGGCATATCCAGAGCAGGAGAGAAGCATCCGTGTGGCTAAAGGCATGCATGGATTTCATCTCTACGCTACCGAGTTCTGGACGGAGTACTTGCTTGCGCATGTCGAGTCTGACCGTGCGGCTACTCCAGAATCATCACTTTTGATCAGCCTTGCGTGCAAACTGGCAGATGCATTGGAAGAGCCAGAAAGGAAGGATTCAATCGATAAATCAGCCTCTAAGGTGGCAGATGAGTGACTCAAATATCTGCAAGAATACAGATTGCTTCAGGAACATGTCGCTCAGGCCTTGAGGACAAGGTCGCTACAAAACCTAGAGTCCAGACTTTTACAAGACAGCGGTAAGCAGCGCACCTGGGTTTAATGCTCTAAACAAGACACTTATCCAATTATAGGATCTGAAGATAGTCAACATCATTCGAGGCCGTCCTTCATCTCCAACGAGATTACTACCATGCTAGCATCTTATCAAGAGGTTGTTAGGTTCTTGTTGACCCAAACCCATTATCCAGGCCTTTCTTCTGAGGAACTCGAGTTATTCAGAGCCAACTTTGGGATGTCTGCCTTTACATGCCGATTAAGTTCATGCTCGCGTGCAACAATCGGGTTTGAGACAGCGAAGCTTCTCAAGGAACACGAAAATTCCCATCTTCGATGATTTAATTGCAATGTTTCTGGATGCCAATACCCGGCTTTCCCGTCGGATCAGGCTTTGAAGAGCCATATGAGAAAATATCATGTTCATGTTGTTGCTCGAAAGCCAATACACAAACAGTTATCAAACCAAACTGGTCTTGATTCCCGATCCCAGACAAACCCGTCGAATACTGGAGCTATTATATCGCCTGTAAAGCCATATGAATCATTCGCAGGACACCGCAGCAAACCCAGCGAAGTGATTGATTTAACAGCCAGTTCTCCCTCCCAGGCCATATCACGACAAGACAATGCAACCTTTGAGTCCTTTGAGTCTTCCATGGCCGCATTTGGCGTGGCACCGATACGCAACAATAGCGAACTGCTTTCTAGTGACACACAAGGGGGCTTTGCATTATCTAGTCAGCCCCGGCTGGTCACACCGGTTTCCTCAGGCTTTTCTCCGGAGCCCTCGAGTTTAACAACACCTATTTCCACAATGAGAATTAAAGGTGGGCCTTTGGAGCTTATGAAGATACCTATGGCAAATACTTCGATAGAACCTGTTCGCGGGAGATACACCAGTCTCGACCTGAACGAGACAGGCGACGAGTATATTCAGACAAGATTTGACATTCTTGGGGAACAAAAGGTAGGAATAGACGGCAGACCGAAAAATGGGCGAGAGTATCGTGTTCACACCTTTCCATTTCCGAAAAGAGGAGATAAGCTGTTCATATTACTTTCCCATTTTGCGACTGAATTAGGATATGCGGAGAAGATGGTCGAGTTTCTTCAACTTACCTATGAAAATATCTGGCATACAAGGGTGAGCAAGACTGGAGACCAATTTCTGCTAGACGCGAAGGTTGGGAATGTAGCGCCCGCTAAATTCTCTACTATTATAGTTACCGCTCAGTCCATTTTCATGGCTTTCGGGCATTGCATAATTCGGGATGGCCAGTATATCAGGGATGATTACTGGGAATATTATGCGATGACGGGGAGGCTTAGTCATACTAGAGAAGGCTGACTTCAAACTCTGGAATGAATTAGAACATGTCTATTTCTCATCCAAGGACATATACTGATCTATATGTGTATATAAAGGTGTATCAAGTTATGACCTTTGACTGGCTATAATATATATGGTTATGATAGCCATATATGAATTCTATCAAACTGTGGTCTCGTAGTAGAAGAACCTCATTTCGTTTCCATCGATATGTACATCTACTTTGCAGCCTCTGATGTCGCCCCTCCCTTCGCATCTTTGACCCTGCGTTCCTCACGCTCACTGAAACGATCCGCAAATAAGTCAAAATGAGGTCTCATGATGATAGTATACTTGACCAGCTCTTCCATGCAGTCAACAAGGCGGTCGCGGTTGGCGCTAGCAAGCATACGACTGCCCTCGAGCTCAGATGTAAACTGTGTGTATGCTTTTGGCACCGAGCTCTGATTCGGAATGGTAAACATACGCATCCACCGTCCAAGTATACGCAGCGAATTAACAGCGTTGAAAGACTGTGATCCACCGCTGACTTGGGCAATGGCTAGTGTTCTTCCTTGCGTGGGACGCACTGAGCCGGAGGATAATGGAATCCAATCAATCTGCTGCTTGAAGATGCCCGTCTTTGGTGGCTGTTAGCTTTAGGGATTCGAGACCTTTGAGTTAGAGTGACTTACCAAGTTGCCGTGCTGCTCGGGGCTGATCCAGACATGGCCATCACTCCACTTGCTTAGTTCTCGCAATTCTTGTACTTTGGGATGACCATGCTGGACGTCGTCCTTCTGGGGTAAACCGGCAGGGTCAAAGACTCGGACATCGCAGCCGAGACGGAATAGAATACGACTAGCTTCGAAGGCAAGTAGACGAGAATATGACCTGGGTCGTGAGTTAGACTCATCATTTCCAAGCGAGGATGGAGTGGTTATGCCATTGTGCTTACCGGCTTCTAAGACTACCATAGAGGACCAAAATGCGTAGACGATCAAGTTTCTTATCTAGGATCTCTGACTGAACCATTTTGATCGTTGTGCTCAGCTCTAATTCAGAAATCCAATCATCGGCTAATTGGCTGCCGTCAGAGAGAAATGGGCGATATTGCTCTCGGATTTCAGCGTCGTCTTCATCTAATCCTATGGCGAGCGACTGAAAGCTGTATGTGGGATCGGGAGTAAGCTCAATTGTCGTCCTTCCAGCATGAGAATTATTTAAATCTCCGTGTCCGTTCATTGTCAGACTCAGGCTTCCGATTTGCTGTGCTAACATGGCACCAGAAAAACGGCTGTGTTGAATGAAGTTGTGAAGATATGAGATTGAGTGAAGATTGTGTGTAGTGTGACAGAAGACTTACTGTTGCTATTACCGGCGGTCAACGGGTAGAGAAGATTTTCAATAGCATTGCTAGCTCCACTAACGTGGAGTACACTTAGATAATGCGAATAGAGATTTTTAGACCCCTTACACCAAGCCAATCGCGGCTCAGGGCTACACATTAACCTTTGAACTGCCGGGTACAGGGGGTTTACTCTTGTGAGGTTAAATCCATAGGCGTGGTGATGTTCAGGCAGATAACTACGTCCAGTGCGATTTTCCTCCTAAAAATAGGCTGTCTACAACGTCATTGGAATGAATATTCATCCCGTCCAAGTGTATATCCAAAAGTTCTAGATCTCTTGACGCAAGGCTTGCTGATATCAACAACGCCTTATAATGCCTTGTGCTCCTGCTTAAAGTCTTGGGACAATGGATGTCTCACTTGAAGGGACTCTGTCATGCCCAGACTATGATTGGCCATGCATGCAATATGGCCTGAATTGACGGACCAGATTTTCAGGGACCAGCAAGGACACTGTCATGCCCTAGCTACGATTGGCTCGACATATAACATCAATTTTATTATGGTAATGGCCAATTAAAATCTTAGCCTGTGTCCTTCACTCAAGAACTATAGTTTCTTCCGTTACGCCGATTGCTAGCACCTCACAAGTGAATGGCTTTTGCGGAATGCCATTGGCGATTCGTGTATAGGTGTATGCTTATGAGAGCGTGGGTAAAGAATGTTCCATGGCCAAATTGTACTCTCAAGTTATCACGAGCCAGAACTCTTCCAAAACAATTAATAGTAAAGAGAAAGCCCAAGTGGTATAACCTAGTCTGCTGCCAATAAGACACACCCAAGATAATAGATATATAGATAGATCAAGTGTGATCTTTTCAAATGATATTGACTGACTCTAAGTTTAACCTCTTCTGCCTGAAAGAAGGCCGCTCAACAATATTCCAAATGATATAAAGGTTGCCATTCAGACACCGGGTAAGAGCATTTGCGGGTAATTGTTTTTACGGGGCGACGGAAGACCACCAGTAACTTCAGACAACATCTCCACCTTTTCTAGGTGGAGACAGCAATCAATTAAACACCCCCTTATACATTCATCAGATAAACATAACGGCCATGGCCCTAGTTGAGGAGCCATCGACACCTTATTATTGCATCACGCAGCCTCGTTGCAGGCTATGCCAATTCGAACTTGAGGATGATGAGTTAGTATATGCAGGTCCGCAGCACAGCCTATCATACGTGACTTCACCTAATGTTACCCCAGCGGTTGGCGATGGACGCGTTTCCTGTGACTTTCCGTTTCGTCGTCACTCGTCATTCTACGACGATGAGCTCGATATTGTATTGCATATGTGCCTCTCCAAAAAAAATGCTATTCTCGCACTACTTCTACAGTATGCTTTCACGACAGTTATTATGAATCCCGTTTCTATTCCGTGACGCCAGGCTTCCTCGACGCGACACAGTATTCCTTTAAGCCATCTACACGCAAAAAGACGCGAAGGACTCGCTATATTCGTCAAGAACTATCTAAAAACTTGCAAATGATCTTAAAATGGCCGCGAGAGCTTCCGACAAAGTTATGGCATATAGTTGCTAGATATCTCTTGGAAGATTGCGCCGCTCTTACTGCTCAGCAACAGGTTCACGACTCCGGTAGCATCGCGGAATCCGAGCTTAATCTTACAAAATCTGTTTATGCATCTTTTGTCAAAATGGATGGCCTCTACTACGTCAAAGACCTATAGAACACGGCTAAGACAAGCACCAGCATGCAAATCTGTATGCTACCTGCTGCGGCGAAATTGACCGAACAGGAGAAAAAACAAGCCGACAAAGATTTGTTTATAGCACAAGACCATCTTGGTATTCGAAGACTTGTCTTTCGTCTTAAAAGAGCGCTGTGAGGAATGGTGCCACAACCAACCCATCGTACTAGGAGCTTGGTGGAAACATGTTTCTTGCCAGGCGATGCCTTCCGTCGTCCGCATCAAAAGAGATGTAGGTGATCTATATGCATTCGGTATTTGCTGATCAGCTAACGTAACAGTAGGGCCTTAAGGTGCGCGATATCAAAGGCCTGCAGACAAAGCCTTCGGCGCTTTCATCACATGTCGGGTGGCAAGTTCCAGTTTTCACAGCGCCTGCCATAGTGAACATATTGACACTGAGAACATTCAACGAGTATCCGAATGACCTCAGGATGTGCTTCTTTGATTGTAATGCTTCTGGCGCAATGGGATATTTTGTGGCGACTGATGGCGCCAGAGTCCTCACTATCCGTACCCACAAGCAAGATCAAGTGGCAGATGCTAGCCTATTCGAAGGCGTTAACTCACCGATTTGTCACTGGATGTACATGCCTATCAACGAAGGGGAATATCTCACAGATATCTGCAGGCAATCAGGGTGCTTGATAATCAAAACTGAAACTCTTGGAATGACGGTAGGCCACAGAACATTGCTTCCTGAACATTATCTTACTTGTTTTAGTTCACCACCAACCGTGGACGGACCGCTATTTTTGGGCTTTACGGTCACAAGAACATTGATGTCCGGCGTCTTGCTACTCTGTCTCCTAATCCAAGCCGCGTCTACTTCAAAGATACCCATTCTTCGCTGAACCAACATAACGTAGAGTTAATGGGTTTTGAGGAAGGCAAAGCTATTGCCCCTTTTGACAAGCTTCCAAAGTTGCCGGTAGCCATTTCCAACCGCCCCTATACTCAGAGTAACGAGGTATGGCTACACACGTCGTGTTCCATGACGGGTATGACCGAGATCCATCCTTGCATCGATAAGACAACAACCCACCGGCCGATAATTGGCATGCTGTTGCACTATGCCGACGGGCATCGCGAGTGTCTGGGCCAGTTCCGCCTCGACTGGGCCTCCAAACCCATCATACTGGGCGAGACGGACAAGGTATTTATCTGCGGCAAGAGAACCCGGCAAGGCTGGGGCTATGTGGCAGCTGTTACCGCATGTGCACCAGTGGACGAGGAGTCGGGGCGCTGGCTTCGCGTCGAGCAGACCGGAATTCTTGAATGGTGGTTTTCGTCTCGACATAGTGTTCTTTATTATAATGGCATTCGGTTGAATTGATACTCCTGGAATCTCGGTATAATAGCGTGATATTGGTAAAAAGGGTTGTGGTAGTATGGAATGATAATGAATAAAGTGAGTTACTTTCTGACTTTGTCTATACGATAGCGCTTCTTAAATGTTACTTATAATCGTTTTGGTGGCTCTAAAGCCGAGGTCTCCGAAGATATCATTAGAAACTAAGGTGGCAGGCACCAAAGGAATTTACAGCGGCAACAACCAACAGCCTCACGCTGATCGGTATGTTGCCCACACTTCGGCCATATTTGCGCAGGCCTGAAACTGAGCGCTTATTTTGGCGTCTAATAGACCTAAACGACAGTATGATGGAGGTTATCACAAAGAGTGTGCCCACCCCACTCAGCGCTTCGCAAACGCCCATCTCACATCTGCCAGAAATAGCTGAGTCATCTTTTCCAATATGGCCAGTTTGTATCAGGCCCGCATATTGCAGAGCAGGACACTGAAAGGATTGCTCAATTTAGAGCTTCTAGTAATAAATTCGCGCTACGGTCCATGGACAACTTGCCAAGCTGAACAATGCTCGCGCACCCTTTGTTTTACTACAAGCATGTCTGTATCTGGAACTCTAATGCTACCGATCTAGCCAAGTAAAGTTCAACATCGCATCTGCTAGAGCTGGATGGTATACTAAATAGGGCTATTTATTACGCTATTATTATGCTGATATCTGGTTGGCCTGAGTATTGTGTGGAGCTCATAAGTGTTTCAGTGCTCTTTAGTGCCCTGAGAATGTTTGTTGATGTGACTCTCGTCAACGTAACCCGATATATGAGCATGCTTCCATCTTTTTTAAATAACATTGAGGAAGTTTGTTTCGTTGATGACAAGGAAAGCTAGAAAAAACTATGGAAGACGCTCGTGACCTAGATCAGCGCCTGGAAACATCGCTGGTTGCTTGTTTATAGTAGTCGTGCAAAAAGATGTTAGAGTCGCATGTCAAGAGTATGATACATCACAAGCATGACCCTCGTGGAACGCTGCCCCGGTTTCAGATTGGACGATATATCTAGTCTTCAGTAGATCGTTAACTTCAATTCAGTCCGTATTGATCTGTGTGACAAAAGCCAAGCATTTACCTTCGCACATGTAGCAGTGTGAAGTAATAGACAACGTCGAAAATAGCTGATACCTTCGGTAGTTGATCTTCAGGTGTCTGAGACGTGCAAAAAAGGACAATCGTCGGAAGCTCAAGTTTCCGCGCAATGGATCAAACCTCAAACCGTTTCCGAGTCGTGACGCGTCTTAGATGTAGATTCAATCTGCGACAACAGATCTCTCAACTCCCGTAACAAGATTGGCTTTCCAAACGCGGGACTCGAGCCAGTGCAGATCTATGAAAGGCTCCTGAGACACTTGCACGCCCAATCGGGTTTTACTTGGTGATATTTTCCGATACTGCGCCATGCATGGGTTACATGATCGTCGTATTCCAAAGCGAAAATTACCTTAGTCATAATGACTTGAAACACCACGGCTGTTGAGTCGAGATACCTCTGAAACCCCCTTGGAGTTTAACGCATGACTCGTTTCGTATCACTGTCTGTTTCTCGACTTAACATGGTTTTTTATAGAATGTCATATCGAAGGTTCTATAAGGACGAGAGTAGCTATTAATCAACCATGTTCTCGGCATCTTGGCTTTGCTTCACCTAGGCTGGTACCTGGGCGCTTCTTACTACGTGATGCTTTCTATCGTTACGAATTAAATTTCTCTTTCTTTCTGTTTCTCATTCTGTTATTCATCCGTTATTTGTTTCTAATAACCATAGGGACTGGATCCCTTACTATTCAACTACATTCAACTAAACTGCCCTATGTCTCTTTATCCACGACACGGGTCTCCATCTACCGCAGCCATGGACCCCCCGAAGCCTCAGTGTAGCGGAAATAAAGGTGGTCCTGAGGATTACAACGTTGGCATACATGTTGCTGGTCTTTGTATGCCACTTCTTATACACATTGTAATGTGTCTAACGCTGACAATTTGTCACAGTTGCCGTTTTATTTGTTTCTTGCCTCGGTAGGCTGAACTGCTGTGGACGTAATGAATTTTTGACTGACGTTTTATAGGCGCCGGGTTTCCTGTTGCGGCCAAGAGACTGACATGGCTGAAGATGCCACCAAAAGTCTTTTTTGCATGCAAGCATTTCGGTACAGGAGTTTTGGTTGCCACTGCATTCGTTCATGTAAGTTTTGACTACTAAGATAGACAGTTTAGCGGAGACATGAAAGGCTAACGGCATTTCTTCCTGTACTAGCTACTTCCGACAGCATTCGGGAGTCTCACTGATCCATGCCTACCGGAACTATTCACCGACATCTATCCCGCCATGCCCGGAGTTATAATGATGGTTTCCATGTTTCTTCTCTTCATGGTTGAGCTATACCTGAATGCCAAGACCGGTGGCCATTCTCATGGCGGACCAACTGGTGCTCCAACCGTTGTCCAACCTCCTCCTCGTCCTGCAAGACCGTTTCCCGACAATACTTTTCCTTTACACTCAAGGAGCGACTCGAATGGGTCAGAGTATGACGATACCTCATACGAAAAGGCTATGGCTCAGGAGATGTACGAGAAGAACAATCAGCCACATGCTTATTCACATGAGCGCGACAATTCAACCATGCCGGCATGGTTTGTTGTGTTTTACGAACAGTATGTTCGACAACGCTCTGAGATGCTCGAGATGATCCAGCAGACTCGGAACTCATCAGCCGCGGCAATCGATTCGAAGGCTTCCGCTCAGGTCAGCGAGTCATGGTTTGACGAGGAGAGCCAAGAGATTGTCGATCCAGCCGTATACAAGAAGATGTCGACTGACATTACCCTCCTTGAAGGCGGTATCCTCTTTCACTCCGTCTTTGTCGGTATGACGATTGCCATGACCACTGACGGACTTGTGGTTCTGTTGATCGCAATCATGTTCCATCAGATGTTTGAGGGTCTCGGTCTTGGATCACGCATCGCAGCTGTGCCTTATCCTCGAGGCAGTTTCCGCCCTTGGCTATTGGTTCTGGCATTTGGAACTACTGCCCCCATTGGACAAGCTATCGGTATCGCAAGCAGGAACTCGTATGATCCCGAGGGTGAACTTGGACTCATTCTGGTTGGGGTGTTTAATTCCATGTAAGTGTCGACAGCAAGGTCTACCTTTCGTCACTAACTTGATGTAGATCCTCTGGACTGTTGATCTACGCTGCCTTGGTCAACTTGATGGTGGAGGACTTTCTTTCAGAGGAAGCCCAGTTGGTTATGAAGAAGAAAGATAAGATTGCCGCCTTTGCGTGGGTCTTTCTTGGAGGTAAGCACGCTCTATGCATGTTTGGTGCAGTTATTAACTTTTGTAGCTTTTGGAATGTCGGTTGTCGGCGCATTTGCCTAGAATTGTCACTTTTCTGTGGCAACAAAGGTAAAATGCGGAGGATTCGTAGTTAGGATAGCTACTAGCTGCAAGAGAACCAGGCGATGCGCCTCACTGTAAAACAGATGACGTCTTTTAAAATGTAACCAGCCCAGAATAGCATGAATAAATGAGTACCGAAAATGAGCAGGCATTCTGTGAAGCACGTTGTATTTCACCACCATAGTTTTGGCTGCGAATAGTGCGGTTGTGAGCAGCCTTGGATATCAGGACACCCATCACAGTTTAAATATCGAAATTTTCAATAAACGGGTGGTTTGAGAATTTTAGCGGACATTGAGAATACTACGAGGTGAGAGGACATACGTCTTGCGGCTAGGCTTGACACATATTGATCAAAGCGATCACTTAAATATTTAAGAATTCCATTTATTATTCAATCATAACGTCGTCTACATGAACCTCTATCTAAGACCACCTGGTTTCCATCTACTTTCTAACCTTTAGAGTTCATAAGTAGTCAAGACGGCAGCATGGTCCGAGAACCACTCGTTCTCCCTGTGATGAGGCTGGGGCTTGGGCTCACCAACAACAACAGTTCGAGAGCCAGTAACCTTCAAGCCCTTGCCCTTGTGGAGGATAAAGTCGATTCTGTCAAGAGGTTCGGGCTTGCGGTAATCGCCGTTCCAGATGTAGATGGGAGACCAGGTGATGCCCTGCTCTTTGACGGGATCAGGGTGGGCGACACGGAAAGAGTCAATGAAACCAGCCTCTTCGGGAAGAACGGAGGTGGGCCACTTGATACCTGAGTAGCCGCAGTTCTTCTCCTTGAGACCATCAACGTAGTCGAGATGAGATGGGGCATTGAAGTCACCGACGAACAGGACAGGGATATCGTCGGCCTGGTCGATTTGCTTCTTCATGCCAGCGAGAGTAGTCTTCATTTGAGGAGTGCGACCAGACCTGGTCTCATCCTCGATAATCTTCGCGACGGGCTTGTGGTCGTAGCAAGTGTCATAAGGCCCGTAGGGAGTGTAGCCCAGGTGGGCAACGAAGAAGTTGATCTGCTGCTTGTCACCATCAAGAGAAATCTTGACACCACCAGAGCGCGCAGGTCCGCTGATGACGCCGTAGTTCTCCACGATGGGATACTTGCTGAGGACACCGACGTCACCGCCGCTGGACCAGTAGTACCAGCCCAGAGCATCAGCGAGACGAGGTACGTGGCGACCCTGCTGGTCTTCCTGGATACCGACGACGTCGACACCAGATGTAGCAAGGAATCGGACCTGCTTGTCGTGGTAATTTGTCACTCCGGTACCACCGTTCCACATGTTGAGCGAAAGAACCTTGAGCTGGCTCAGAAGGGGAGAACCAGACTCGGCGACGATGATATCAAAGGAGCCAGCGGCAGCAGAGTTGGTATCAGTAGCGCGGACATTGATGGTGGTTGAGCCGGATTTGCTGGGTGTTCCAGAGATGATGCCGTCTTCGCTGACATAGAGCCAGTCGTGGGATCCCACAATTGAGAAGGTCACATCGCTGCTACCGCCACGAACAAGTCCTCGGATACTGTGGGAGTATCGATCGCCGACGCGAGCCTTGGGAAGAGTGAAATCGGAGGCAATAAACTTGACGTCTCCGCCAAACTCACGGGCCTTGATGACCTCGAGAGGCTCAGCAAGCCATGTGTAACCACCATTGGCAAGGAAGAAAGCCGTGTAATTTCCAGGCTCTAGATTACTGCTGTCCAGCTGGACGGAGCCCTTTGAGCTGGGCGCAAACTTCCATTTGATGGAGTTTGCCGAACCCTTCTTCTGGTTGTATGGCCCACCGCCAGCGCTGTAGTAGAGACCGACCCAGTTGGCGGCATTGGGGCGATCTGTGGAGTAATCAAAGGTGAAGGATGGCTGGCTCTTGCTGAGGGATAAAGAGCCTGAGGCTTGGGAGGATGGGTTCTGGGCCGAGGCGGAGGAGCAGAGCCCGAGGAGGGCGGAAGCGACGGAGAAGAACCTCATTGTTGTATGGGGGAGTCTTGAATGAGGGGAAAAGGTGCAAGTGTTGCGCCGAGGACAACACTATAGATATTGAGGTCTACAGCCGGGTAACTTGGATGAGAAAAGCCTCCTTCACGATGGTAGAGGCCGGATTCTGCAAAGATTTATATCTATGTCAACAAAAAATAATAATAAAGGACAAACTCTAGCATGGTAGAATCATCGGTTCGTGCCAAGTTCCTGGAGCGGGTATTGGCAGGGGTCTATCCTGGCCCGAACCAATGCTTGTTTCCCCTCAAGCCACGCCTCAAATGACGTGTGAATGCTCCGTCTTTGTCCTGGTGCGATCTACATTCGACGCTAACCTCGAGATGCGGTCTTTTCGTTACATCCAACCGTCGAGAGGGGGCACGTTGCCAAGCGGCCAGCCATAAGAGGTACCTTCTGAAACAATGATCTGCACTCCTACCGTTGAAACAAAAGTCATTCGAGACTTTTAAATCTCCTATCGATAGCCATCGTGACACGGATGTGGCGTATATAGAGCTTCTCATTGGACTCTGCAGAGTCACTTCCGAGACGTGGGGTCTTCTGCAACTGAGTCTTGTCTTGCATTAGACCGTTATCAGTGAGACCACCAAACAAAGGGTTCAATAACGTTCACGGGATACAAATAGCTTTATCAGATCGTGCCTCGTGGCGGGACAAGATCTGCCGGCAGCCCACTACGTTATAACCCTATGCCGTTAGCTGTGCCGTGATCACGGAGAAATGGTCCGGTGATTTCTTTGAATGAAGCCCTAAGAGTTTGAAGAGGACAAAAGTCCCAGGTCTGAGTTTGTCGGACGATGCAACTGCTACCGTAATACGGCATTCAGGTGAGAGTATTTCTATATTAATTTGTAGATTAAAAATAAAAGGTTACGCATTTATATCTCCACCAATAGATAACGGAGAAAGCCTATAGTTGCCCAGTTCTAAGAGAAAGATACTTTTTCATGTTTTCTTATTGGGTTACAGTCTTCAGGTCGTAATGATTGTGCCGCAGACTTGCATTCTTCACATGTCATCGGCATTTACGTCTCTTCGTATTTATCTACACCCCAACTAAAGTATTGCAAGATGAACTAATACTGGGCTTTAATGGAATCTCTTATTCAAAATATTGATATGTACCCTTATAAACACCCAAAGTCAGCACAGTAAATGCACATGCTGGATGTATTTCCCCGCGACTCTAGCAAATTCCATCAACCTTTGAGTTTGAGCTACTGTAACCCCGAATTAACCAGCCATCCACCATAAAGCTTAGTGCTTGATCTGCAAAACTCTCCCATCTCTTCTCATCAAACTCAAATCCATGATCCTCGCCAGGAACAACATCGTATCGCAAGGTAGTCTTGGGAAGCGACTTCGACACAAGGTCTACAAACTTGTTGGAACCGAGGACTGGAACCGTAGAGTCATCATCTCCGTGCATAATCCACCTAGATCGTCAGTGTAGTTCTTACTTAATCAAGAGACACTCACATCCTCGAGGGCAGTCTTGCTCCGGCTTCGATCCTTTCTAGGGGGTAAAATGCTGTTTTGTTGAGGTCTTTGTTGTCAAAGATGTGTGATGCAAATAGTCCACGCTGAACACTTGCAGCCGCAAACGGAGTTCTGCTGAAACCGTCTCGTGACTCAGACACCTTTCGTTTCTCTTCAATCCAGGCTATAGTATCTTCTCTAGATGGGATTTCTTCCAGTGGCAAGCGCAACACGGTGGGCTCGTCAGTCTTAGGACCTTTAACGTAGATCCTGTCCTTGGGATCCAATAGAGGATAAACAACGGCAAGGGCTTGAAAATCATCGGAATGAGAAAGGGCAAGCTGAGTTGCGCAGTAGCCACTATCACCATTGATTAGTCATGACTTTGCATGTCGCGATAACTTACCCAGCCGAACCACCAGCCAACAACGTCCGCGAAAGGTCCAAGGTGTGGCCTGGGGCTTTTTCTTCCAAGATCCTGGGCAGATGTTCTATTGTCCACTGCCAGGCATCCTCCACGTCTTCGAGCACATCTGCAACACCATTCTCAGAGGGCAAGAGACGATAGTCTGGTGATATGATGATGGCAGAGTGCTCAAGTGCCAGCTTGTCTACCCATCTGGGGAAGAAAGGCGCAAACAAGCCGTGAGCAGTGATGAGGAAGCCACCGTGGATGTGGTAAATGACAGGATGAGGTCCCGGCTTGAGATTCTTGGGTAGAAGAATTGCAGTCTTTATTTCATGAGACGAGACGGTTTTAAAACTTTGGGAATGTAAGCAAGATGGCATCAATTAGAAACTGTACTCACGTTTCTTCAAAGATGGTGTAAGAGTTAAATACAGACTCTTCGTTCCAGGGAATAGACATGATGATAGACCAGATTGATACTTGGACTCGTTAATATCGGTAATTTGTGAGACTGTGTTCGATTTAAGAAGGACATTGCTTTGAGCACGAAGCTACTATATACAAATTCCACTGAGGCTTTCCACATTGACCCGGCCAGTTCACGGAGCATTATAGCCCGTCTTAGAAATGACAAAATGAGGCTATCACCCAGTGTGAGCTTCATCATGTTCATAACCCTTACCAAAATCCGTCAGCAACTAAATTAATCAGACGGTATAACCATCAGCTCCACTTTAACGGAGCATCTATGGTCCATGTAAGACGTAGGATCGGCTTTGATTACTCAGAAACCGATAGTGAGGATTATAAAGAGATCCACCAAATCAACGTTACTTCATCTGAAACTAATCAACGCATCATATCAGGATTCTTATCCATGTCACAAAATGCTTTTTTTTTTATTCTTGCTAGCCTTCTCGTATCATAACGATAGATCAAGGCGACACATTTTAATATACAGGGCTTTTTCTTTTCCACAATAAGGTATTACGCCTGATACCTAAAAACACAATTTCCACACTCAACAACAAAATGCATTTGTGTTCCCATACTTGGATGCGCCCCGAGCCTCTGGAGAAAACTCTTGAAAAACTCTCTCATCTTGGCTACACCAGTATTGAACTAGCAGGCGAACCAGACCAGTTCAAAATCGACGAAACTCGCCAGCTACTCCAAAAATACAACATCAAATGCTGGGGAACTGTCACTGTTCAACATGGCAAGCGAAACCTGCTTGCAAAGGACGCTCAGCAACGACGAGATACCATAGAATACATGAAGCATGTCGTCAACATGTCAGCTGAATTAGGCGGGGAGATTATTACCATCGTCCCAGGAAACGTCGGGACTATTGTGCCTGCATCAACGCCAGAAGAAGAATGGCGATGGGCTGTCGAGGGACTGCGTGAGGTTGCTGCATTTGCGCAGGAGAAGGGCATCAGAGTTGGACTGGAGCCACTGAACAGATTCGAGACATATTTCCTCAACCGGACAAACCAAGCTCTCGCTCTCGCGGATGAAGTCGGATACGGCGTAGGCATTGCCTTTGATCCATTCCACCTCGCCCTCGAAGAAAAGGATCTCATGGCAGCCATCCGAGCATGCCACTCTCGCATCATCGACTTTCACGTAAGTGACAACAACCGACTAGCAGCAGGAGATGGTTGCTTCGATTGGCCCAAGATCATGGAAGCCCTTGCAGATGCAGGCTACGATGGTGGCTTGGCAGTTGAGTTTATGCCGCCAATTGATCGCACGCCGGTTGGAGATTATGGAAGGGCACAGTTGGAGACTGAAGCTGTTGATGTTACGCCGGATCAGCTACAGTTTATTATTGACCATGGTTCGGCTTTGCTGTCTGATAAGTACTACACTGATCTGTTGAGAAGATCCGCTGAGACACTGGCACCATATATTGTCAAGTAGATCTGCTTAAATGTCAACTGAGTACGCTCCACCACTTCTTCTAAATACTAATGGAGTGGGGTCAATGCAGAGGCTTCAGAAAAGTTACATTATTAGAAAAGCATGCAAGGTATAAAGATAGCTGGCGAGAATATAAACTTTAGAACCCCGTGTATCTATCTGATATAAAAACAACCCTTTCGTCCCATAAAGAAGTTTTCTCCATCTAACATTCTTCCACACAATTCTCATCCTTACTTACAGCTACCATTCCGAAACCCATCATCTGAATCCTTTTTCGACCATCTTTCTCCTTCGTGAAATCTCCAGTTCGATCTGCTTCTCTGCTCCGCTTCTTCAACATCAAATTTCATTACCTTTTTCTTCACCGGGCGCATCCCCGCGAGCTGCAAACATGGACTGGCCCGACGATCCTCTGTATACACCTTCTGCCGTTCTGGCGTCTACGGGAGTTTTGTCTGAGACTTATATCAATTATCTCATTTCAAAACTCGCCATTGAGGATACAGAACCCGTTGTGAAAGACATGAAGCCTCCAACCTTACCAAAGAATTTCGACCGAGTCGCCACCTCATCCTTGGGTCAGTTGGACATTCTGCCGTTGGAACTGATATTCCACGTTTTTGGAATGCTAGACGTCCAGTCTCTTTCTCGAATGTCTTGCGCCTCGCACGGGAGCCGAAGGCTCGTCGGGACCTTCCCACCATACCGACTCTTGATGCAACACACGCCCTTGCTGGTAGCGGGATTGGTTTCAACTCGATCTTCTGGCTTTTATAGTACCTCCCAAGTTCTTTCTACCCTTCGAACGGATCGCTGTGTATCTTGTCTCAATTTTGGCGACTTGCTGCACCTACCCAGCCTCGAAAGGGTCTGCTGTCGTTGCTTTCTGCAGAATTTTAGTCTATGTTCAATGGAGGCAAAAAGTGCCATGGAGTGTTTTGGTCTAAACAAGTACCAGCTTGAAAAAGTCCCCCGCATAAACACTAAGGCCGAGTTACAACTGGAAGGCATGTCAGAACCTAGAGAGATACAGCAAGACCTATTCTGCGTTAGAGATGTCAAGCAATTAGCCCTCGAGATATACGGATCTACTGAGAAATTGGCAACCTTTATGCCGACACCTCCACGACAATCATCATTAAGACGCTGGTCACACTATGGCTACTTCAAAGCCTGTTTCAACGCGCCACTGGGCCGTTTGTCGGAAATGGATCTCTTGATGATAGAATACAACCGGCTACAAGAGCAATATATCAGCGATAGGACGGGCATCTCCATACCCTACTTCACAGCATCTGGGCCCGACTGGGGACGTCGTTGTCGAGGTTGTCAAGCCGATTCAGACGTTTTCTTCTACTGGGGCATGTCTCCGCCACTTCTGGACTCTTATCCACCGAAGGTTGATGAATTGCAGTGGAAATCAATTTGGCATAACGTCCGAAAAAGTAGGCGATACACCAGAGATGGGTTTTTGGAGCACATCAAAGATTGTCATGGGGCAAATCGTTTATTTCAAGATCTAAGTGGCAACGGAATTCAGGATCTTTGGTACGATCTTTTTCATTCGCTATAATTCACTATTGGATTAATTACAAAGCCTTATAGGGATACCTAGGAGTTTAGGTGGAAGTACTAAGAGCACGAAATTATCTAACATCTTATGGTGGAAAAATACTGAATTGTGTCGCCTTCACCTATCATTATGATATGACAAGAGTAGAAAGATCAAAAAAGAGATTAAAAAAAAAAAAAAGGGTGGAAAAATGACTCTCCCTGGAATAAAGCATCACTCGGCTTTTCATCTAAGGAGATATCTTACTTGATAGTTATTTTTCCTGTGTTGATAAACCTACCTAGGGTAAGCTCACTCTGTTCTGGCGGCTGGCTTACATAATGAAGACCCGACCTAAACGCGTCGTGGCGCGTGCCTCAGTTATTGGTCCTTTACAAAATTATCTGCCAGGAGCCACAACACTATCTCGGTCTCGCGCGACCTTACTTGCTATTATGGCACCTGAGGAGCCCTTGTCCGATCAGATTATCTTGGAGCTCACCTGCAATAGAGGTTCAGAGCTTAATCTTGGTAGAATGATCCAAGATGTTAAAGCTGCAACGCCATCAACACTTTCCCGAGAATGCCCTTCGTCGTCTCTAGGCCTACTCGACTCGCTACCAGCAGAGTTACTTCTCCTCACCCTTGATTTTCTCGATTTCCAGTCTCTTTCACGAGTCTCACGCGTCTGTCTTCGAGGCACGATCGTCGTGGCATCTCTTTCTGCCTATCAACAAGTAATACGGCACGCACCCAAAGTACCAACAGCACTAGTCAAAACCAATTTGAGCCGCTACTATCCTGCATCACTCGTTCTTCAAACCCTTCGAAAAGATCGTTGTGTCTCTTGTTTTGACTTTGGCGCCTATTTGTATCTCCCTACATGCGAAAGAGTCTGCTTCGAATGCATTTACCAAAACCGAGGCTTACGGATGATAACGACAGCGGCGGCTAAAAAATGCTTCCGCTTGACGCAACGACAGCTTCAAAGGATTCCCATCATGCTCAGCATACCGGGAATTTACTCTGTGAGGTCGCCGGAGAGAACACACCGCAGAGTCCAGCAGCTTGTCAGCGTCAAGGCTGCTAAACAGCTGAGTATTGATATACATGGATCTATAGAAGGATTCGCAGAGCTTTTGACTCATCCTGGTTCGAAAACGTTCTGGGAATACAAACGGAACCTGGAATCCCCTCTAGAGCCTCCAGGCTGCGATATGTCAAAAATACCTCAACAAAGCAACTTGGGTAACGATCCGTACGCTGGTATGGCAAGTATCCGCGTACCATATTTGAAAGACTCTGGTGAAGATTGGGGACGCATATGCCGAGGATGTCAAGCTACATATAGGCATTTCAGGTCCGGGTCTCTACCTTCAGCTGTTTTGTCGGAACTGTGCTCGCCTCATACACTCCCAGATCGCCCGCTCTTTGCATTAACGACTAGGCTGCGGTCATACAATGAATTTGTGGCACATATTCAACACTGCTATGGAGCGCAGCGTCTACTTCCAGAACTGAGGCGTTAAGAACAGGTTAGGAATGACTTGGTTGTTTTTGGAGACTAATACATGAAAATAAGTGGTGAGTTCAATCGAGTTCACCGGTTTCCGCTTGCTTTCTGCTCGTCACATTCCTCAGATGCTCTAAATCAATCATTCTTGCAGTACCTGTGAATTATTTGATAATACAATGATAGCGATTGTCGTCCCCATGAACGAAACCCATATCATGCAGCCTGCGCAATGCCGTCTCATACTGCGGCAGGTCGGCCAGTGTGGCATAGTCGCCCTCTATCTTCTCCAAGAGAAAACCTAAGTTTTGGCTGCCCTTAATACAACAAGCGCGCAGCTTGGAATGAACTACTAGCTGACGAGTATGGTGATTTCAGAAGTGGCCAGAGAATATGGATGAGGACGGATAAGGAACTGACTAACATGAATACTATTTTTGGGCCGTTGCCTACTATGTCTGCACTATTTGATGATGACATATTTGCTTTTCTTTCCTGATTGGCTATGCATAGATCCTTGCCGCTCTGGGTAGGGCTGTTATACTGGAATTCATGTCCAATAGATTGGTTGATGCGAGCCTGATTGTAATCCTTTGTGGCGTAGCCTCATCAACCACGCCACCACCACTCGCTCTGACTTTCAGCTTTCCCCTCATTCCTCTGGCATCAACCTACCTACAGAAGACGAAACAAGAGAAGCAAGAGTAATAATCTATAATGTCAGGCGCCGAGGCCGCTGCCGCGTTTGGGCTTGCTGCGGGTGTCATTCAGGTTATCGGGTTTGGCCTTCAGCTTTGGGACACCACTGTCCACATCCGGAAGACTGGCTCAACCGTCACAACTGCCGACTGCACTAGAGAGGCTGAGATTCTTAGGAAGCAGTGCGATGAGGTCAAACTCTTGCAGTCTGTAGAAACTCATCTAGAAGAATCGGTAGGTCTTCCCAAACTAACCACAAGCTCGTCTCAAACTGACTCGATCAAGGCTAGAATCGATGAGATTGCTACTGAGGCACTCACCATCATTGCTGACATTGCAAACCGTTTGGAAAACTGCAAAGTCCCTCCAGAATCGAAGGGGTACAAATGGTTCGAGGACGTTATCGTCAATGTGCTATGGAACGGCCAGCGCACAGATGCCGAGGCCCTCAAGAAAAAGCTGGAACAACTACGGAACGAACTCCAGTTCCAGGTCGTCTTATCGATCAAGCAAAAAGTAGACGTACAAGATGTTCAGAGGACCGAGGAATTTGAGAAACTTGGCCAGAATCTACAAGGCCTGGTCAATGCCTTGTTTGCAGGTGACGAATTCGTCAAATCACAGCTTCAGCATTTACGACAGCAACAAGATGAGATAAGAGAAGGAATCCAAGGACTCCTTTTGCGCAGCAATAGAAGAGGCACAGTACCTAGGGACCGTGAAGAAGTGCTACGAGAACTTCAAAATCGCCTGTGGTTTAACGCTATACCTCATCGCCACGATGCCATCACGGAAGCCCATAGCAAGACTTTTGAGTGGGTATTTACAGAACAAGAAGCAGAAGAGTCTTCTAATAACACCTTTGTTGAATGGATGCGACATGGACAAGGGCTTTATTGGGTTAGCGGAAGAGCTGGCACAGGGAAGAGCTCTTTGATGCGCTTCCTGAACGACGACCCTCGAACTACCTCAGCTTTCACAGAATGGGCTGGGGATCGACCGCTGATCCTTGCTCCATTTTACTTCTGGAACAATTCAGACGCGTCAATCGATATTAGACTCTGCCGACTGGAAGGAATTTATCAGGGACTCCTGTATAAGATACTTGAAGCTGCCCCGGAGCTTTTAGAGTTATTGTTTCCTTATCATACTGGTGGCCGGGACTGGGGATCTTTTCCTACATTGTTTGACCTCAAACAGGCATTCACTCGCTTACTTCGGACAGAAACGCTCCCGGTCGCAATAGCGTTGATGATTGATGGCCTGGACGAGTACGACGCGTCACAAGGGGACCAGATCGCTTTGGCTAATATGCTCAAAGAAGCTGCTAAAAAACCTCATCTCAAAGTTCTTGTCTCGAGCCGCCCCGAGTTCGCCTTTGAGGTTGCATTTGAGAGCTGTATGAGGTTAAAATTGGACCAACTGACGGAAGTTGACCGCACAATTTATGTCACTGACTCTTTAACCGAGAACTCTCGATTTGAAACATTGGACGCCAGTGCGGAGGAAAAGGGATCCCTTATTACTCAAGTTGTGGAAAAGTCAGAAGGCATTTTTCTTTGGGCTCGTATTGTCGTCCTCGCCCTGCAAGAAGAGCTCTACGTTGCCAAAAGTATTCAGACGCTAAACAAGATCGTTGATGAAGCCCCAAGCGGAAAAAAGAATCTTTCAGACCTTTTTGGGCATATGCTGTTCAAGAGAATCCGACCTGAGTTTCGCCTTCGCGGCTTTCGGATGATTTGGGTTCTTCAACAATGCCTTGCACTTCCAAATACTTTTATACCACGACCGAACGAACTCGTCTCGCCTTATCTGGCTACTGGCTTGCTGTTTTCATTCCTTGAAGACGATATATCTTCAGTGAAAGCAGAACCGCTGAAAGCCGCGGATCGACAGAAGCGACTTGATCAGACGGCCCTGGAACTGCAGCGCTATTGCGCTGGTCTTCTCGAAATGAGATATGTACAGGATCGTCTGGGCACTTGGGATGGTCTCGTGGTTGATTATGAAGTGCATTATCTCCATAAAGATGTTGCGATATTCCTCAAAGATGAGAAACAGCAGGCCGTCCTCGATGAAACGCTTCGTCCAATTCAGATGGAACTCATGCCCAAGCTTATGGAATGCTTCGTCATGTTTATCAAGACCTATGATATCAAACCTGGAACTGAATCTCGCTATCGGCAATCTGTGCCTTGGTGGCTTACTGAGGCGACCTTGCGACTTGCGCGCGTCACTGAGGAACATTCTGCCAATAGAACCGAAACTGCCTTGGATCAACTTGATGAAGCCATGTCACATCACCTTTCATTCATAAAACGTGGTCCCGACTCGATTAAGGCAAAGGGTGGCAAAAACCACTGGGCAGGCTTCTTCCCTTTCGACGGCATCCACAAAGCTTCGTACTATCCCTGGCCAAAGCCCGACGATGGCTTTAAACAAGACTTTTTGAGTTTCGCCGTTCAGAACGGCTTGTTTCACTATGTCAAAGCTAAGCTGAGGAAGAAGCCAGCTGCTTTGAAGCGCAAAGGACTTCCTTTACTCAGTAGTGCCTGTGCACCAGTTCCTCAGTGGTGGCTATTGTCTCCAAACCCGATGCATTCCAGAACTGTAAAAATGCTGCTTGATCTAGGAGCAAATCCAAATGAAGAGTTCAGAGGGTTAAGTCCATGGCAGATGACTCTCCTGGTTGCCCTCGACTCCATTGTCCTGACCACGAGCGAGCTAGAAGAACTGGCAAAGATCTTACGTCTACTTCTTGAGCATGGAGCCGATGCTCTTGCTCCAGTCAAGTGGTCCTCGAATGTGGAATTGCCTGACTTGACACTCAAGGTCGTAGAACATGAACGATCAAGCGAAGAACAAATCAAGATTGCATTTGTCGACCGATTCACTGGAGACCCAGCGGATGGTCCCCCGTTACTTGGTGGAGCGTGGCATGATTGGCGACAGATACGCAGTCATATCCCAGAGGAAGATGAAATTAGCGATGATGAACGATCTAGACTCATAGCAATAGGGAATAAACTGCACGAGTTGTGTAGACGAAAGATGAGAGAACAAGAAATGGGGGTTTCAGTTGCGAGACCTTCAATGGAACCTGCACCAAGGTATAGGAAGGTCAGGAGAGTCTTTGAAAAGGTTTCAAATATGCGCAAGAAAATGAGATAATAGAGAGTTGAGAAACGTGATATTATAAGGAGCGACGAAGATGATGATACAATAGAGCTAATAAAGATTGAGTTATTGGAAGACAACGGACCGACTAAGCTGAGTAGATAGTACACGGCTGATAGACTGATAGGTTGCCGGACAGGGCTATAATGAATGTCACGTAATTACTATTCCATGTTGGATAGTTGTCCAGAATCGTTAGCACGGTTAGATAAAGTATATACCTTCAATCTATCAACGTAGCCGCCCAGACATCCATTGTTCTTACTTTCTCACCACGAAGTTCCTCAACGGCTCTGACCACCGCTTCCCTTCCACTCCTGGGAAGAACCTTGACCTTATTTTCTTCGACATACTTGTCCACATCATCGAGGAAACTTTCATCCTTGACTGCCCCAACCTCCCAACCTCCATCTTGCAACCTTTCGTTCGGCACAAATTCCATTTCTCGCTCTACTCTCCAACCGACCTTTTCCGCAATCTTCTTGATGTCAGGCGGGGTGAGCAGACAGCGGATATTTTCCTCGCTTTCCGTCCTTTGAGCCTCAAGTGTAGCTCGAGTTAGGGCAGCAAGCACGTGAGGTACAGCTGCTGGCTCAGAGGCCTTCATAGAGTATTCGGCAATGCATATTCTGTTTACCCTGCCCTTTAACGCTTTGAGCATGCGCTCAAAGGTCTCTTCCCCATCGAGGTACCATATGCAGTGCACAAGGACTGCATAATCCCACTTCTTTTCCCCGGTTTCTGCCAGAAAGTCCTCCAGCTGTCTCTACCAGAACTTGACACGATCACCCATATCCCCCTCAGTAATGTGTTTTTGTGCTTGACCAAGTGTTTGGGGGGCACCGTAATCTAGAGGTGCAGGGTCGATGGCGTCGACATGACCCTCTTTCCCGGTGGCATGGCCCAGAACTACAGTGCAAGTGGCCTGACCACATCCTATCTCTAGAATGCTGGATGAAGCTGGAATACGAAAGAAGTTGAGGAGGTTGAGGCGGTGTGTTGTTTGGTCAATTTCAATGTGTAAGGAATCTGGCGTTGAGAGGGAGTGTGACGTTATCAACGGGGCGAGTGACAAGGGCAACGGCTGCCATGGCTCTTTGGATAGTGTTTCGGCGGCCATTTGAGCAGTGCTTCAGGTGATGGAGATTTCCACGAGTGTTGTTTGGGCAGAGTTGTTAACCAGGAAATATCAACGACAACACCCGGCATTATATACCCTCTTTTTCTAGCCAGCTGGATGGTGCCATCTCAGATTCGGATTGTGACTCATGCTCTATCGTCGATCTCGCCCCTACATTCCATGCAAGTCCTCCAGTAGCAATGACAACTCCCTCGTACAAGTCTATCAATACTGAAAGCGAACCAAAGAATGGTGGGTCATTCGCCAAAAGTTCTGCCGGAAGAGAACATTATTCCTTGCCTACGGTAGAGCGACGGAAGCCAAGTTGTTGATCAAGTGCTGTGGTAGCATAGAGAAATGTTTCCGTGGTGTTGACTTATTTACGCTTCTATGTTCAATCTTAGACTTGTAATTCCATACCTTCCTGTTAAGGACAGCCCATGTTCTTCATTTGCAACCTCTCTCTTACTGGAAAGGCCCATAGCCATGCATGTAAGATGTCCAAGACTGGGTACCAATCAGAATTGACCTAAAAGATGCATAGCCACGTCTCCATGCTGCACTGCCTCTCTTTGGTTACTACGAGGCATAAATATCAAACCTCTTTTCACGTTTCTTTTAACATAATATTCTTCACTATCCAGCAAACTATCTACGGCATTTACCTCATTCAAGCCTTTCTGCTTCACCGAGTTCCCTTGCCCATCCCTGTGGAGCACCATGACCCCAGCAAAGCTCTGCAAAAAATGCACGCAACTCTTTCACGGCACTCTAGTCGAGTTTGAAAGAGAAGATCCTGACCGAATACCCATGCCTTTCTATGTGCAAAAGCCAGAAGAAGACAATCTGACGGAAAGCACACCAGCCTTCTCATGGGATGAATTCTTCAATCAATACAGCAAGATGCTCGAAATCAGCTATGGCCACTGTGAACCACCCGCCAACCGTCAAGAACCGCTGATTTTTCGTCATGACCCTCTGTGCTTACAAGAGTCTGCGCAAGATGACTGCAAGTCGTGTAGTTTGATCAGACAAGCGGTTGCGGGAAATGACAAGACCGTGTACTCTGTACCAATATTCGAATTCTCTGGCCTACTAACTCCTGATTGGATTCTGCGTTTCGAATTACTGAGATCTGGGTTTGCTGCTGCAAACCTCCCCCTCAGCTTGCCCAGACCTACTCCTGATCCTATACCGCATGATCACTTCCGTCCAACTACCTTGTTAAGGATTAAAAGTTGGCTTGAAACGTGCCAAAAAGGACATGATGTATGTAATAAACGGTTCACGGAGCTTCGTGCAGTTTTTACCGGACAACCCCGAAGACTACTCCGCATTGACAACACGAATGGGCAGAGAAGGATTTACCTTGAGGAGCGTGGTCCTGCCAATCCAACATATTCAACCCTAAGTCACTGTTGGGGTAATCAAGGACCATCAATTAAGCTCTTGGCCGGGACATACGATGAACTGGTTGCTGGTATCTCATGGGATAGAATGCCCCGGACATTTCGCGATGCTTTCGAGGCATCTTGGTCACTTGGAATACACAATATATGGATAGATGCACTATGCATAATCCAAGACTCTGTCCAAGACTGGGATGAAGAAGCCCCTCAAATGGGCTCCATATATGCCAACGCTGTTGTTAACCTCGCCGCATCATCTTCGCCAAACACCAACGGCGGGCTATTCTGTCAGGCGGATTATTACGATAACAGAGAGGTACAATTAAAATGCGAAGGCTTCGAAGACATTTGGTATTGCCTTGACATATCAGAAGACGATGGCGGTAGGTCAAAGTTTTGGCCTTTGAATCATCGCGGTTGGGTCTTTCAAGAGTCTTTATTATCGGTGCGGAGGATTGAATTCGCCAGCATAGGTCTTAGATGGACGTGCTCGGAGTCAGCAGAAGACGACTGCAGCGAGATTTCAAAGGAAGATTATGTACTAGCTGAGAGACGGGAATGGTTTGTGATGCTACATGCGTATCTTCAAACTCATCTCACCAAGAGAGAAGACAGACTTGTTGCATTCTCTGCCATTGCACGACACTACGCCAGACAAAGGGGTTTTGCAGACTCTGATTACCTTGCAGGTTTATGGCGAGAGCAACTCTGCGAACATCTTGGTTGGTATTTATCTTCGCCAGTTATGACGCCCGAAGACGAAGAGCTGCATGCCCCTACATGGTCATGGGCATGGCTTCCTAACTTGATGTCTTTTGAATTCTCCCATGGTTTCACTGCTTCTGATGGCCTAGAGTTTCCAGCACCGTTCGTGATTGATAAAACGAATATCCAGCGGTCAACGCAGGACTACTATTCCACTATCAAGAGCGCCAGCATTACCATCACTTGTCCACTCTTCCCCTTGAACCTGACCTTCGACGACGGAAAGAAGATAACGTACATTCAAGATGGCCTTGAAAAACATGATGAATTAGATGGCATATTTTATCCTGACAGTATGGATGAGGAGTGCTGGGAACGTTATAATGAATTAGGTCACCTCTACCCTGAGTGCTTGTATGCAGACTGGGGAAGGCGATCACTCTATTTCATGCCCTTGGCTTTCGCCGAGATGCCTCTAGAGCTCTCCAAGCTCTTTATCCATACGAGGGAAATCGACACTGAAGAAGAGCCTCGGAGATTTGGGGATATTTATGGTCTTGTTCTTGAGTGCGTGGAAATGGACACCTACAAGAGGATTGGTTTGATAAATAACGCCAAGCGTAAACAACCAGTTCCCCTTTGGTGGTCGCATCCGTCAGATGAGGATATTAAACAGATCACTTTGGTTTGAAGGCTAGGAATAGGCATGGAAAGAAGTTGACATAACCCTTCAGCTCAATACTTGTACCTAGAAAGCTATGTTTGCCTTGTCTCATTTCTCTCGACTTCTCTCTTTTGCGAAGGAACTTGTTTTCGGGGTATAGAATAAGTTTTCTTCCGGTCAGTAGACATCTCGTGGGCGGCTATCTCATTCGCCGCCATCTCAGCTTCATTTCTAGTATCACACGCGGGCACTGGCCCTTCAGGCATTGAGCCCACAAGCTCGAACGTAGGAGGTCGAACACACTCCGAGTGTAGCTGAGGCTTTTCTTCTTCGGGCGTCTCTTCTCCTCCGGCCTCTTTGGTCGGTGGATGTTTTTTCTGGCGCCGTTTGTACCACACAAGGGCGAGTACGGCGATAAGAATCAGAACCACCACTGAGGGGATCACTGGCCCCATTATGGTAGTCATATCAGGGCCAGAGTCATCTGCTTCGAATGTTAGACGGTTCAACAAGGGACTTGTGGTGGATTTTGTCTACCGATGATCTCGGGTGTACCAGTGGATGCGGGTGGTTTCATGACTGTGACATACACAGATACAGTTCCTATCAATGGTTAGCCCGAACAATGGAGAAGTTGCCAACATACTTTGAAGTGAAGCAGTGAGTGCCTCAGTATTAGGACCAAGAGTGACCGACATAACGCCTCCATTATAGCCTGTTACAACCAGAACCTTACAATTTGAACATACTGTAGATGATGCATCAACAGATGACGTTTTCGTAACACTTGTTATCCTCGATGTGACGGGTTGTGGCTCATCCTTTACAGCTTGTGTCGGTTCCTTTGTGGGCCCATCCTCTACGGTTTCTGTCGGTTCCTGTGCGGGCTCCGAATCGCAGTAGTCGGTGAACTCGCCAAATTGGGGCTCTAGATAGTCTCCCACTTCATCGCTGCCTATGTTGTCTGACACGCATGTGCAGCACATATCAAAGGCGACCAGGAAGCTACCACCCGCTTCGCATAGCTTTTCTGACTTTCCATATGATACTGCGATCTTGTACGCACCATCTAGTTTGTACTGGCCTTAGTATGATGGCTGTCTAGAGAGATCTGGTATACGCACCACAATCATCGTAGCAAGCTGCTGGTATGACCTTGTCTCGACGTGCATACCTGTGTACATGACTCTCTATAGCGTCGTGACGCACGAGGGTTTTCCATGGGGCTGACTGGAACTCCATGACTGAGAATAGTGTCGTTTTCGTAGGTATATATGATGATAGGAGGGTCTCCAAGTGCGTATGTGAAAAGCAAGCATTTTTCAGTCAGGCTGAATATGGGCTGATTTCCATCTACCTCCTATCAACCTATTTAATGCATTTGTAGAAACATCATCCTGAACCTCTATGCAAGCCACAATGATACTAATCAACAATGATTGGGACGCAGCCTTGCTTTCTCCCCCAACAGACGCACAGCCACATTACCACCACCCTTTCGCATAAAGTGATGAGCTAAAGCACGCAGCTTCTGCCTGGACTGAAAGCCTTCCAAACTCCTTTGTCCCTCATATGTTAGAACCATATATTATTTTCAACTAGTTATGTTTTTCTTTGAACTAGTTTCGCTTTTCTGGATTGAGTCAACTTGAAGCATGTCGTAGTATGCATTGATGGCTCAGTCTACCGCAGCCTACCGCGCAGAAGCACAATCAACTATCGCATGCGCATGCTCTATCAGCTTTGGCTGTATTTCATGCTGTACTGAGATAAAAATGGTGTGTCCAGCATCCAATAAACGACGATATTTAGGTCTCGGCTGTTCAGCTTTCTTTCTCCGTCGGGAAGTGGAGGAGGTTTCTCACACCCTCTAGCTACAAACTTGCCAAAATTGTATAAAACTCAAAAAAAAAGTTAAAAAAAAAAGTGGGTAGTTACGAGTGGGTGTGGAACTTGCTATCGTCCGGAGTTGATTCTTCTGATTGGCGTCTTGAAGCGTGAATTGTTCAAGGTGAATAACGATGAAGACCACTGAATATAAAGTTCCTGAAGTATCAGCCTCACTAATGGTTAAACGTTAAAGCTTCACAGGGATGATGCTACCACCAGTGTCCTCATACTAATGCAGTTAAATGCTTAAACACATTTAAGGTTAAAGTGACGTTTAGGGTAAATGCGACTCAAGATTTATTAACTCCAAACTAGGGTAATCCATCTTCAACTATATACACCCAAGTAACCTCTGTTTCTTAATAATGTTTAAGAAGGGCTCTCCCAAACTTGACAAAAAGGCAGTTCCTTCTGGTTCCGCGCACTGCTCTGGGGTTTTAAGAGCTTTATACGGGGTTGCAAGCCAGACATGGAGATCTCATTAAGCTTGATACACCAGGGAGACGGTCCTACTTAAGCCAAGTCATCCTCAATTCTTTAAGCACAATTGTCCCGTTTCAGCAGAACCATATTATCAAGATGATAGAGATAGAAAAAGTAGATGATGTATACAAGTCTCCGCTGCTTGTCAGCTCAAAGCTCCCATTGGCTCACAAGTCAACCTTAAGCCCGCCTAAACTCCGCGGATAGCGGGCCTATGACATACAGTGGGGAGCTTGGGTAGCTTCGAGAATTGAAGCTCCATTAGCGAGTGGTTTTTTTTTATTCTCAATCTATTTGACCTGTTGTCCTCTCTAGAACCATTGTCGTTGGCTCTTGGGGAATTGTATAACTACTATTGAACTCGAAGGCTCAATTACGCCTCTCCATCCTCACAGTTACGATAAACGCCACAAAGAGGGGCGGGCTCCAGATCCCTCATTCAGCCTAAGACCGACGACGTCAGCATTTGGGGCTCATCTCAATTCACGGATACATCGGTAGAATTGGCAGATACAAAAGGGATCTCACTCATTCACTTCTTCGCAACCTCATCGATTCCTCACAATGAGTCGTTTAGCAGGTTGGTTCCGCTCAGGGACCGCAACTCCCAACGATGCCGCCTCGGACGCTGGCTCCATCTCCACCAAGGACCAAGTCGCCAGGGAGATGGAAGATATTGACGACGCTATGGCTTCGTGCGGCCTCATTATGAACGACGATATCGACGGCGCGTGGGAGCAGCTTCAAACCCGGGATTCATCCTTCCATCAGCTTGGTCTCGCTGTAACCATCTTCATGCGCTCCGTGCTAGGCTTTGAGAAGGCGGTCATGACGGAGACAACCACCAAACTTGATGAGTGCGAAGCCAAGGCATGGGCAGACTATAAAAAAGCCCAAAAGCATGGAAAGGCCCGGGCGGGGAGTAAATTGTATCCTCCCGGTACCGAATTTGAGCTCGTGCGCGCAGAGACACAACTCATGGGCGCTGTAGTCGGTGTCTTGCACGAGAGTCTCATCGACGCCATGAAGAGCTTCCTCAAGCTTCGCAAGGCATTCATGACTCTTGATGGTATCATCGAAGCTGAGACAAAAACACTAGGCGATATGCCCAAGGGAAACGCAGAGGCGTCATTGTCTGCCAAACCCGCAAATGAGGTGACCAAGAGCATGGAGAAGCTCGACATTGAGTCGACATCTGGCACACAGACACCTGTCAATTTGGAGTCATCAAATTCTTCGACGACTGAGGATGAAAAGATTGATGAGGGCGCGCCGCTGCGAGAGGCTAGGTCAAAGCCTACAGAGTCCGACACGGTTCTTCTCGAGAACCCCCTCGATGTCTTTGTTCACTCTGGCGCAAACATGTGTTTCGGCATGATTCTACTCATGCTAACCCTTGTTCCTCCTTCTTTCACCCGGCTGCTCTCCGTTGTTGGCTTCCGTGGCGATCGTGAGCGCGGTGTCCGAATGCTCTGGCGCTCTACCGCTTACGCCAACGTTAACGGTGCCATCGCCGGTCTTGTCCTACTATCTTACTACAACGCCCTTCTCGGAGCCGTCGATATTCTCCCTGATGCAAAGGACTATGACGACGGTGCCGAAATCGTCGGTCCCCCAAGGGAAAAATGCGAGAAGCTCCTTGCATCCATGCGCGCTCGATACCCCGACTCCCGACTGTGGCTCATTGAGGAAGCACGAATGCACAACAACGAGCGCAATCTCCCCAAGGCAGTCGAAGTCCTCACATCAGGCGGTGAGTCCAAGATGAAACAAGTCACAGCGCTCAACAACTTTGAGCTTTCTCTCGACGGCATGGCGGTTCAAGACTGGCCGCTCATGCGCGACTCATTCCTACGATGCTGCGAACTTAATGACTGGAGTCACGCATTGTACTATTACATGGCGGGTATCGCCTCCCTCGAACTCTACCGCGACGCCGTAGCTTCCGGCGATATGGACGAAGCGCGTCGCCAAAAGACCAAAACGGAAGAGTATCTCCGCAAAGCCCCCGGTGTAGCAGGCAAGAAACGCTTCATGGCGCGTCAACTACCCTTTGAAGTATTCGTGCAGCGCAAGATACAAAAGTGGGAAGAGCGCGCCAAGAGCACAGGCGTCGAGCTGGCTGATGCTATTGGGCCGAGTCCTGCGCTGGAGATGTGTTACATGTGGAACACGATCAAGCGTATGGGATCTGCGGAACTCGAAAAGGCGATAACTAACATGCGCTGGGAGAGATGTACTGCTAAGCCCGAAGTGGTGGAGAAGATTAAGGCTGAGATCGACGAGATGGGATTGTGGGCGCTTATCAACGCGTCGTTGCTTAGAAGTCAGAAGAAGTTTGTTGAAGCGAGGGAGATGTTGGAGACACATGTCCTTAAGCACGAACGGTACGTTTGCCAACTCCGCTATAAAGCATAACTAACGATGATCAGAATCGTGTTCAAGGGTCCGACAAAGGATGACTACGTCCTCGCAGCGGGAGTATACGAAAAGGGTGCCATTGCATGGGCAGAGTGCTGTAACCCGCCGGCTGGTACACCGGAAGAGATTGCGGTGTACAGACGGGAACGGTATAACGAATGCGTGAAGCAGATGGACATTGCCAAGGTATGGGAGACTTTTGTGCTAGATACGAGAATTGGTATGAGGGTGCAGAGTGGGATTGAGACTCTGGCTTGGTTTAAGAAGAAGATGGGATATGCATAGACGGGATATGCATAGACTTCGATTGAGGAGTTTGGACACATAGAGGGCATACACAAGTTACGAGACAACCTTGGATCATTATCGCAATTTAAAGGGTCAATTTGGACACTGACTAGGTTTGAAGACAAATCGCTACATAGATCATTTAAGAGGCACGCTTCGACCTCAATCTTGAACTCCTTCTCTTGCCGCCCTCACTTCCATTCGTCAGCTTGTCAATTCCCCCTTGAATAGCATCCACGCCACTATCCATCTTCTTCGCCGATCTCTCTTTCACATGGTGTTTCTCCGCCTCATCTTTGACATCATCCAGCACATCCCTCCCTCTTCCAGTGCCATTAATCCAATCCAGCAGTCCCCACGCGCCATAGTTGCAATCACCACCGCTCGCATAGTGCACTGCTCTGCGGCGTGTCATTCCACCCATGATAATTCCAGGGACTACGCTGTAGCCTGAAGTCGAGAGGGTCTCTTCAGCGGTGCAGAGCGCGAGGAAGAGAAAGTATGTCAGAAGATGGGGACGGAGTGCGATGGATGGTAAATAAATGGGGATAAAGTGATGGAGGAAAAGAGGAAGAGGGTGGTCGGCGAAGAGTAAAAGGCTGTAGGGAGCCGCGGATCGAGCGTGACTGAATCGCTTGTGATACTTGGCGATAATGCCAGATGAATGAAGTACATGGCGGTGGATGTTGTAAGTAAGCACCTCACGCGCCGTAAGCATCAAAAGGATATGCTTCGCCAACTGCCACGGCAAAGGCAGCGTCGATTGCGTCTTGAAATCATCCTCCCCCAGCACATACTTGAACCCCAAACTCGACGCACCCTCGACACCCGTCACAAGCGCAAGATTTAGCACAACCAGCGCAACCTGTCGTACAATCACACGGCCATTGCGCGGGGGAAGTGACCCTCGTCCACCAAGTTTGATTGATTCTGACACACTAGGCACCGAGACATCGAGAAGTAGCGTGATGAGAGACGGTATTAGATAGAGAACTGTGCGTATGGCAAGGGTGCCAAGGATACGGATGCGAAGAGAGGTGTGTGATAGAACAAGAGTAGTCCATGTCATGTAAAAGAAAAGAAGATTAAGAGACGTGGACCATGAGGCGGATGCGGGGGAGAGAAGGTAGGAGAGGATTGGTAGGGAGAGTAAGACGTCCATTGTGGATGGTGATGGTGTTTTTGGTGTTGAGATTAGAATCGCATTACAATGGACGAGTCAAGAGTTGGAAGATCTAGAAAAATGTTTCAGATAAAATCTTTCACGACAAAGGAAAAGATGTGTTCATCCTTGGAGCTCACTTGAGCTGTTTATTCAATCGTCATGACGTCGCAAAGCTGTTTATCCTGGAAACTTGGGTGAGATTGACAAGATGTGGGCTGAAAGAATGACGTAGATGTGGCTAGTGCATCAGCCACGGGCATGTACGATTGATTGACGGAAATGCAATGCAGCCCTAAAAGCGAGCGGGACCCAACAATATCCGTTACTCCGGACTCCGGTCGGCGAAAAAAGATGAGAGGGTTTGTTAGGAGAAGGGAGCTATACTGATCGGCCTGATATATATGAGACGTAATCAAGGTATATCAGACATGATGCAGGGAGGATTAATCTAGAGCCGCGTCACCGAACAAGGGCATTCAGTCGCTTGTCTTATGACAGGAGGTACCAGCCGAAAAGTCCATGACTGCCGCGATATCTTTGATCCATAACGTACCTAGAACTTTTGAAGAAAAGAAACGTCTCTTCCTCAGGTAATGCCCAACAAATAAAATCGACTTGATCAAAGCGGGAGAGACCCTCTTACTAAAAGGCACATCCATCCATCCACTGTGGACCACCGCTGACAGTGGAGTTTCTGTTAATTACTGCAGAATCTAACGATCCCGCCACTAAAGACCACGAGGATCGACAGATCCGGCCCTTTTCCCTTTTTAACAAATAACACCCGTCATCAAAAACCTCACGTTTTAAACTTTCCCATGGCTAAAGTAGAGTTTTAGCTGTAACGTTCTGGATGACACAGGGCTGGAAGATGGAATGCAACAGAAGAGGAATGCTGAACCTAATAAATTGGCAGCCCAAAGATATTGACAGGGGGGGTCAGTGCATGGGCTACGCTAACGGGAAAGGATGCAAGCTCCAGGGGAAGCTTTCAGGGGTCCAGCCAGTGGTTTTTTCGCTGCCCAGCCCAGGGGTTCCTGGGGATTTTTGATCTGGGATTGCTGTTATTCGTAAACAAACGGAAACGAAGTTGACTTTGATTCTCTGTGTCTGCACTGTCTCCCGTCGGGAAGCACGTTCCCATTTGGTGATCACGTCCGTGTAGCTTTGCCCCCTTCCATAGGTACCTGATGTATTGGCACCTCTGTACTCTGTAGAGGTCGAAACCATTCCTCCCCCAGATTCTCGACTCATGAGTCGATTGACAGTAGAATAAGCCCAACATAGTTGCAAATATCTGTCTCGGTATTATTGCCATTCTATCCATCTATTGGTCCACACCCCCTGTCTTAGACTGGACTGACTCCCCTAGCCTTGTCCAAGATTGCATTACTCGCTCTTCTCCTCGTCAACCACCTCTGCGCGCTCCATCTAAATTAATTAACCTATCTACCTACCTTGTTAATATTCTTTTTTTTCTACGTCTATTCCTTGTTTTTGTTTTTCTCTCTCCCTTCTTTCACTCTTCTTCTTCTCTCCCATTTGCACCCACTTGGCTCAACTACTACCAAACTGGTACTACTACAGTCTACTACCACCCTAGTAGTCTATAGCCACCACGATCCACCATCACCACTTCCACCAACAAACTAATATCAATCTCCCACCATCCATCCTCCCTTTAACCCGAGCTGAGGGTGATCGCGCCACCCATTGTCTGCGCGAGACGAAACAAGACATCCCATCTTACCTAGAAAATCTCCCTGATCAACTGACCTGACTCGCCGTCAGTTCAGTGGCACGCAAGAGGGCCCTAGCCATGGACTTTGATTCAGCTGATATCCCCCCTATCCCAACGCGCGCCCACCAACACCACGCTCACGGTCGTCGTCGCTCTCTCCAAGGCCCCTCCGCACCGTCAAAGCGCGCCTCTCATCTCCCTCCCGCCAGTCCCGAAGTCATCTCCAACCTCATCACCAGCCTCAGCGTCATCTCAAAGCCTGCAAACTCTCACTTCGAAGCTTCCCCCTCCAGTCTCTCCCTCCCCGCCACACCCGGTCACGGCCACGGCCACGGCAGCTTCGGCGTCGATTACGGGGCTTTTCATCAGCCAAGCCTCGACGACCTGCGACAGGATCCTGTTTCTCTCGACGAACTCGCCGCGTTACCCCCCGTTATTCGAACCTCGAAACCGCCCAGCGGATACTCCCCTTTGACCGCGACAAAGAGTCCAAAGAGTCCCCGGAGTCCGAGTCGTGAGGGTTCTGGTGGTCTGCGCTCCTTTATCCGGAATAGCACTTCTCGACCTTCGTCCAAGGGATCTTCAGCCTGCTCCAAGAATGACGATGCACAGAGTATAGGAAACCTCTCGATCGAACGTCGCTCCGCTCCGACACCCGAATTAAACCATAAACAATCGCATGACAGTTGGGGCAAGAAGACAACGAGGAGCTCAAAGGGGCTTATGTACATGAGCTCCAAGGAACGTCTTCGTGAAAAGGAAGTTGAGCGGAAGCGTGCATCTGGCGGTGTTTCGGCCTCGTCGTCTGGTGGTCTTGTCGGCGAGAGCAGTGTTCATAGTGGTGGTCGCGGCGATCCCTTTTTTGCCGAGACGGCTATCCGCGAGGAGTCGCATATCGAGCTGCCTATTGAGCGTCCGATGGAGTCTCCTTGCGCTATTCCACCGCGAGATTCCAGTCTACGAAAGACTGGGCAGGGGAGGCGGTTGAGTGCAAGGAGGTCAAGACGGGAGGATGGTTCGGTCAACGATGTGATTCCGGAAGCTGAGGAGCACCATAAGCCTCGAGATCGCGAGACTGGGCGGAGGAAGCAGGGTCATACAGCACATGGGCATTCGAGATCGTCCACAAGATCGCCGGTTTATGGGTTCAAGGATTCATCTCCGTCGAAAAACACCAGCGTGGCCGGTAGGAGTTTTCTTGACGTTAGCCAAGATGATAACGGCTTTAGTGACGAAGATGACGATGGCGCACCATTCCCTGCCGTTGCTCAAAACCGGCGACGAGACCAGAGCAATGACCGTCATACCCGCAGACGTTCTGGGCATCAGAGCCCAGTACCGGCTGATGGGGTCAAGATGAAGCGTAGCAGCTCAAGACTCAAGCGTCTATCTGGACCTTTATCCCCCAGAGTCGACGAACGAAGCCGGGAATCCCCAAGTCCTCAGCACGTCCAGAGCCATGCGCCTGCAGGATACGAACGTCCACAATCCGCCGATTCCGTCGATGATGCCGTCGAGTCTTATCTCTGCTCACCACGGCTGTCGCAAAAGATTCGACATCCTCAGACAGGCCGTGTTATATCCTTTTCTGAAGTTGGTGATTCTGAGGGCTCAGCGGTGTTCTGTTGTGTCGGAATGGGTCTGACGAGATATATCACTGCATTTTACGATGAGCTGGCCCTGACATTGAAGCTGCGACTCATCACTCCGGATAGACCGGGCGTTGGCGATAGTGAGGCCTATTCTGATGGGACCGCTACACCGCTCAGCTGGCCAGGTAGGTTTCCCTTGCATTGCTTCAGGCCATTTACTAACTGTGGCAGATGATGTCTATGCGATCTGTCAAACTCTCAAGATCACAAAGTTCTCCATACTAGCTCACTCGGCCGGTGCCATCTACGCCTTGGCCACAGCCCTCCGTATGCCTCAACACATCCGCGGCCGAATACACCTCCTTGCGCCGTGGATTCCTCCCTCGCAGATGAACGTCTTTGGCACATCCCAAACCCTCCCTCCAACAAACGCTATCCCGACCTCCCAACGAATCCTCCGTGCCCTTCCCACACCCATCCTCAAGGCTGCCAACAGCAGCTTTATGACAGCGACGAGTAGCAGCATCACAAGTTCATTACCCAAGAATCCACGACGGACCAAGCGAAAGAGCAACAACGGACGAGAAAGCAACGCAAGTTCACGGAATGTCACGCCGAGCTTGGATAAGGAGAACATTGGTCATGATCGTTATAGCAAATCCACCGGAAATGGCGATGGAGGATTGGAACCACCCAATGCCTCAGAAAACATGGACAGAATGAGTATCCCACAAGGCCCAAGGAACGGCGACACAGAGATCATAGCAGCAGCAGCCAACGCCATGGCCGACAAAGAACGCCAAATGACCTACGATCTCCGTCTAACCCACGCAATCTGGGAACTCGCAACCACAGGCGCAAATCCCGCCGTCGATCTCCTCGTCTGTCTCGAACGTCGCCACACAATCGGCTTTCGATACGTTGACATCACACGACCCGTCGTCATCCACCACGGTAGTCGAGACACGCGCGTCCCCGTCGATAACGTCAAATGGCTCGGCAAGACGATGCGGCGCTGTGAAGTCAGAGTCCTTGAAGGTGAAGGACACGGCCTTATGGCGAGCGCGAGTGTGATGGGGTCCGTGCTGATGGAGATGAGTAAGGAGTGGGAGGATTGGATGAAGGTTACAGGCTCTGATGGGAAGAAGGAGAAGGAGAGGGGACGACGAGGAACACTTGTGCGATGATTCATTTTCTTTTGTGAGGCATATTCAGCGAATCTTGAGGTCTGTTTTGATACCCAGGGCTTTCAGCTTGGTTTGAGGAATCAAGGTTGGAGCGTTTCTTTTTCTAGCGTAGGTAGTTGCATTAATCTTGAGGACGGGAGGCGTCCGAGTATAATGTCTATACATAGGTAGCATATAACATGAGACGCTTAATGACAATCTTGAAGCCCATCATTTTGTCCTCTATCCCTCAGCCAACATCCTCGTCCAGTCAAACTTTCTCCATCCTCTCTTGAACCCTTCCACTCTCGCATCTCCCCTTACCCACCTCCCCTGCTTCTTAATAATATGCGGCTCGGCATCAACTATACCCCCCAAAACCTCCCTCGCGAACAAATCACCCTTGGGCCACCGTCCCGCATCCTCAACTACATGTCCCAATCCGCCATCTAGCGTAAACCACACGTGGAAATATGGCATCTCCTTTGCGATACACCGACGGAAAGCTGAGCGGCCCATGCCCTCACGCGCTTTGGCGCCTGTGTCGATGATCTTACGGTGCTGACTCCACTCCTCATCTGACGAGAGAAAAGCTTCTTTGAAGTACGCTGGGGCTGTGGCGCCTTCTTCGTAGGGGATTGGGACGGCAACCATGGCGGCGTGCATGCGACGATGTGGTTGAGCGGCGTTTTCGTAGAATACTACTTCGCGACCTTGTTCGTGGTACATGCGCGTAAGGCTCTTCATGAAGTTACGCAGTTCTTCCCACTCATCATCGTCGCATTCGAGGAGGTTCGCTCGGTGGGCTAGGGGTGCGATGACGGCGCCGCCGGTGGAGATTTCGGGTTCGGTTGCGAGAGTGAGGAATGCGCGTGTGCCAAGGGCGATGACGGGGGCGAGAGGGGGTTGGTTGCTGTCTTCGTGGTGGCATAGAGGACAGTTGTCGAGTGCGCGGGACATCTTTTGGAACTCGGAGACAGCCATGTTTTTGAGGTTGATGTCGGATTTGTGGATGCGCTTGGCGAGCTTCTCGGCGTTTTCGTCCATATAATCAAGGTCGTTGTCGTATTTGCCATCCTTTGCGATACGCTCTGCTAGACGTAGGCCTTCACCACCTGCTTGGTTCTTTGTACGACGCTCTTCGCGCACCATGTCCTCGATAGTCATCTCAGTGTTCTCCTCAACATTACCACGCTCGCGACCGCGCTTGTTTGTTATGGCCTTTGTTTCGGCGCGCGTGCCTGCGAGTTGTCGGTTGTCCATGACGCTGAGGACGACAGCTTCGGGGTTGGATTGGGCGGTGGAGAACATGGCTGCTGCTTTGTTGTATTCTTCTTCCAGCTGGGCGGCGTTGGGCGCGCGACGGAGCTTAGCTTTCATCATTTGTGCGCGGAGACGATTGAGGGAGCTTTGGTCTATGGCTGGAGTGGTTTGAGGTTGGGCATCGGGTATGACGGTGCCTTGTTCGGGCTCGGGAGATGGCGAGTTTTTGGGTTGGTTTTTGATCCTTTCGCGATAGAGGTCGCCGGTTGGTTTATCGTGACCCTTGTAGTCTTTGCCATAGAGTCTTCTTCGTTCCATCTCTTCCTTTTCTTCTCGGGCGTCGTCGAAGTGGCGCAGGTCGCCGAATCGTTCCATGGCGACATCTTCTACTGATCGACCGCTTTCTTCGGCTGCTGTGTAGACAGCTTTGAGCTTGGTCATGCGCCAAGAGGAGCCAGCATCGCCAAAGGTGTAATCGACGGTCCGTTCGGTGGGGATGTCATCGATTGATTTGCCCTCGTTAATGTCTTGGATATGTGTGTTGATCTCGCGCTTGGAAACGACACGCTTGGCCTCTGGCTTTGGGGGCGGCGACTTGTTCTTGTCTGGTCGGTGGATGTAGTCGACGTCGAGGGAAGAGGGGGCTGTCATCCACGAGTCTCGCTGTAAGGGCTTTGACCTGTCTACGGGATCTTGGCTTGGCGGCTTCTCCTCGTCAGGGATCGGGAGGTCCTCTTTGGCGTCTGTTGTTTTGTGGTGTCTGTCCTCGTCGTGTTTATGTCGCGATCGGTGGCTATCATCATCGTCGCGTGAGTGTCGCGAGCGCTTGTGCCGGTGACCATCATATTCATCATCATGCCTACGGCGATGCCGATGTCGTCTATCTCTGTCTCTGTCGCGTTCTTGATCTTTTTCGGAGTCGTGTCGATGATGGTGTCTGTGTTTGCGATGGCGCTTCTCGTCGTTACCACGTTCTGCGCGTTCTCTCTCGACCTTTTCAGCTGCCAGTTGCTTCTCGAACTCGTCTAGACCGTCCATGGCGGGGATTTGGTGATGACGTGGAAGGCAATTGAATGTTTGTGATGGAGAAGAGATTCGTTTTGAGGTGGACAGTTACGTCAGGTTGGAAAAGCTCACTGTGGGGCCAAAGCTTCGTGGATGATGAGCTTCATTTACCCTGTACAAAAGTTAAACATGTCAGAAATCTCACTATTTTCTGCGTCAACTGTTGCTCTTCTTGCTCAGTCGATTGGTCCTAATATCTAACATTAACTTGCTAATATGACAAACGAGCCTCTTCTTGATCCTTCCCTTGTGCTGTCCTCATCTCTCTGCTCATCGCAAGCTCTAAAATGGTGTGATCCGTTCCAATATGCACCATATCGAATCCTGCCTTGATGTATTCTTTGGCGCGCTCTCCAGAACCCGAGTAGATGCCGCACTTCTTTCCTGCTTTGTGAGAAACCTCAAGAATCCGGTAGATGGCCTCTTTGAGCTCTGGTTTAATGACGCCGTTAATGATGGGGTGCCCGATGCTATTACCTGCTAGAGCGTTAGCAGGACTGATGAAGAGGCGGCGCGCAAAAGCCTACCAAGATCAAAAGGTCCAACAAACAACACATCAATGCCCTCAACAGCTGCAATGTCGTCCAGGCTCTCGAGGGCCGACAGTGTCTCAATTTGTACCAGAGTTAACAGGCTGTCGTTGGCCTGCTGTAGATACTCGTCCGACGTGGGAATAGGCTTGAACCGATCCATGGCGTAAGGACTACCGAATCCTCGGATGCCCATCGGAGGGAACTTGGCTGATTTGACAATGTCGCGAGCTTCTTGCGCAGTTTGTAATAAAGGAACAAGTATCTTGGATCGAGGGTTAGTCAATTGGGAGTATCCGGCTGATGGCGTTGCTTACTCCATGTGCGCCAGCATCTAGAGCTCCTGGACAGTCGTCAATCATGGACAACAATGGAGTGTTAAGTATTACCTACGCTTCACGAGCCATGGCTCTGTGCTTGGGATTCTAACAATTGGGGATGCGCCAGCAGATGCAACGGCGGGGATGCATTGTCGCATATCCCGGTCTAAGCCATTGTCAGTAGAGAAGCCAGTTTGAAGACCCAAACTCACCGTCCAAGTCGCCGTGTTCGCAGTCTATCAACACCCAGTCGCAACCTGGAATCTGAGCCAACATTCGCGAGATGTTGGCGCTGGGGGTCATCTGCCAGTAGCCCAGGCTCGGACTACCCTTTTCAAGGGCCATTTTGAAGAGATTTCCTGAAGCCATTGTCGCCATCATGGGGTTGATCAATGCGAATCGGTGCCAAAATTGGGGAGACAAGTTTTAACGAGGCAAACAAATAGGGACTCTGTACGGGTGGTTGTGCTGGTTGATCAAGTGTCCTAGATCGAAGAAGCTGGAATCTCGGACTATTTATTCAAACAACGTTTTTGAACAGTAGGCATTTGATGTCCGAATGATCAAACCTAATATGGCAGGTCAGCGAGAGGCAGCGAAGAAGAGGCATGCCATTTAGAGAGATCTTTAGTCCACGGAAGACCCTCCCTATCTCGGCTTGCAAATACTGGATAGCTATTGGATCTGCTGTAAAAAGACCGGGACATTGTACTCTCTCTCACTCAGGAGTAACGTCTTCTCAGCCAGTAACCCCCACCTCCCCCGCGTTCCAAGACTTTTGGGCCGTCGTCTGAACCTCTTGAAGTCGGGATTGGGATTCCGAACAAAGGGTCTGGAAGATCGACGTCATTGTCAACGGAAACTAAGGCCAATAAAGTTAAGCGAGGAACGAAAGAGTGGTCGCATCGGCTTCCCTTCCCGATGCACGTACTGCCAGGGTCCGGACGTCAAGGCTCGGCAGTGGGCGAAGTGAATGCCCATCTTCTGAGGCCATTAAGCCTGAAGTTGACAAAGACTATAAAGTCATACAATTGGTTGTCTGTCACAACACAATGCTACAAAAGGACTGCAAGAGCGTGTGGTCTAGAAAGACAATGACATACTATAAGGTGCAGCGCCTGTTGCTTCTAACCTAGACTATTATTATATAAACTTAGGAAATATGATGGGAAGGGCTATTGTTACTAAGAAGGAATAACCTTGACGATTCAATAAAGTCTTATTCTGAGTTCTTTAAATATAATTGTAATATTGAATCGTTACGTTCTGTTCAACTTTGCTGTTCTGGGCTGGTAGAACTGTCGAGCTGAGCAGTGGAGAACTGAAGCACTGGCCAGTGACTGAGCGCTAGCTTGTTTGGGTAAGCCAGTGAGCCTCACTCAGTCATGGACGACTGTAGACGATATTAATGTCAATGGTAGCTTAAAGAAGTGATTCTTTGTGGCTAATACTGGAGTGCACTCGGAAGTGATCATGGAACAAGATACGCACAACAACCCAAGCCGCTACTCGATTGGTGCTGGAGCCACCATTGTCGACTCAGAGCCCGCATGAACAGGAATCCACCGTTCAAAGCCTGGCACTTCGAGAACTAGAAGCACAGCTTTCATCGTCCTATAAGAAGCATGGGCTTCTTACTTTCTCAGGCTGGCAATATGAATTGGCACTGCATGGCACTGCCACACGTGACTTCATCGCAGATATCAACAACGCCTCCATATTGAACTTACGACGTGTCCAACTTTTCATTTCCTAACACACATAAGGCCGACGACCAGAGAAAGCTAGCTTCTTGTTTTCCCTCAAGCTTGCGCTGCTGCGTCGTTGGCCGCCTCAGATTTCACCTCATCTTCCTCCCCTAAAGAGCATCTCTGCACCCATTCATCAACATGTCTCCCTCGTACGTGCTTGATCACTCTGGCTCAGGGATAAATACTGACCTCGGAAACAGTACCAAAGGTCCCTCGGCATCGCTGTCGAGCTGCCCTGTCGAAATGCACCTCCTCATCATCAAGTGCCTCTGGCGACAGCGCACCGCCCTTCATGCCCTGTCACTTGTCAACGAACACTTTAGCATCCTCGTCCAGCCCTTTCTGTACGAGGAGATTGATGTAGGATGGGCAGATGGAGACTCTCCTCCCCTGACCCTCATTGTCCGCACCCTTCTCGACCGACCTGAGTTGGCCAACAACATCAAGTCCCTCCGCCTTGATGGGTGGAACTTCCCCAACAGAGATCCTGATCGACTGCCGAGAATTTCGCCTGCCGCCCTGCCCATGGGAAAGGCCGTTGAATTCATCTGGGGATCTAGGGTTTTACTTGCAGAGGAATGGACCGAGGCAGTTTCCGACGGAGAGCTAGATTCCATCGTTGCTCTGTTGCTTGCTTTGCTTCCCCGAGTCGAGTCCCTCTTTCTCGGAGAAGACTTTGCAACTGAGATCATTTTTATGGGCATGGTTCTCGATCCCGACGAAGAGAACGACCCAGACCACACGATCCATAAGTTTGAGCATCTCCGAAACGTGACTGTCAAAAACGAAAACATGGACCGATACCACGACCTGTACAACTTTTGCGAAAGCGCCCTCGTTTTCTTCAAGTTGTCTCAGCTCGAAATGCTGTCCATCGCCACTATTATCCCAGAGATTAACTTTTCGTGGCCAATGGGGACCCCCAAGCCCATGGAACAGCTCAACCATTTGCACGTGGAGAGACTGAGGGAGACGCAGCTCGAGCGTATCCTTTCCCTTACACCGAACCTGAAAAGCTTCAGTTGGGACTGGTCCTACGATAATGAGCGGGACGGTGGTGAGCATGAGAATCTCTTCCAAGTGGATCTTATGGATTCCGCATTCAAAGTCGTCAACAAAACACTCACTGCGATCTCAATTGCAGTCGATGAGGATGGCGGGATCAACCACCCAGACCATTTCTGGCACCTCAGAATGAGCGGAAACCTGAAAGGTTTGGTAGACTTTACAAATCTACAAGCTCTCACCATTCCTTTGGTACTCCTCTTGGGATACACGCCAGCGGCTGCACCTCCGCTGCGATCCAGAGTTCCCCCAACTGTCCTCAGACTGTATCTCACAGACAATATGTGCTTTCAGGACCACTTCAAATGGAGCCAGGAATCTTTGATGACGCACATGAAACCCTTTCTGTACTCCGAGCTAGCGTCGCGAACCAAACTCGATGAATTCGTCCTTGCCGGCACCGTGTTCAACATCCTCTTGCCGTGGGATCAACGAAAAGAACTTGGTCTTTTGGCTGCTCGCGCACGCATCAAGTTTAATGTTTGGGAACGGACTCCTGGAGATACATTCAAAAACTACGAGGATTCTGAGCGTCGATGGCGGTATGGAATTTGTGAGGTCACTGAGGAGGAGGACTGAGATAAATGCCAGGATGTGTGGAACTGTTGAGACGGCACTGACCGTGTCTTTTGTGTTTGGAAATGCACGAGTGCGAACGTATTTGTTTTGCGAGCGAGGAGTTTTGGTAAACTTCTGAGGCTCTTGGTAAACTGATAGAGCTTTTGATGAACCTAGAGGTTTTAGCAGGATAAAGGCGCCGAGAGATAGAGCAGGCAAAGAACGTTGTATAACGAAGAATGACGTGCCTGTCAAGGTCAATTGATAAATCGCACAAATGTAATACATTAGATTGAGAAAAAACAAAAATGAACTGTCTTGATCTCTTCTTCACTGAAAGGTTTTGTGCCCTTGAGGCCTTTGGAAGCAATATTAGTCGTCAATCACTCGTGTGTTGTCTTGACTTGAGGAAAGCGATTCGCGACCAATCTCAAGACTACTGTTATGTCTCGCTGTAAGACTGTCGTCAAGTTAAGCAATAGAAGAGTGAGGCAAGTGAATCAGATGTTGAATTACCTTTGTGATACACGCTGTCTCACACCCTACTTTTAGTCAGGTATGCAGTCACATGTACCAGATATGTCATCATCTCGCATTGGTCTTTAGCTTCATGTTCCAACTTCACATTGAGCATTACTAAACCGCTAGTTCATAAATTAACCAGACGATCAAAAGATAGCGATTAGTACCATGGGAATTCGTCAAGCAGCCTGGGAGGCCCAAGCTGCTACCAAACGGGCCGCTATTCTCAACGCGATTCGCCCTGAATGGAGGTTATCCACTGAGGACCTCCAGCGAGTGCGTCGACAACGGGACCTCACTGGTTCCTTCATTGAAGGATTCCTGGATAAAGACACCATTTTTATCACGTCAATGAAAAGTTTGCCCATTTTAGCAGCCCTCGTTGATCGAAAAATATCAGCGACTCAAGTGACTAAGGCCTTCTGCAAACGAGCAGCTGTTGCCGAACAGATGGTGAGATTTACCCCTCGTCATATACCGGATTCACTTACACGGTAACTGAGATTCCACATAGAGTAGCTGCCTTCATGAAATCTTCTTCGAGCAAGCAATTGAGCGTGCCAAATATTTGGACGACTATTATGCCAAGCACAATAAACCCCTCGGGCCACTCCATGGCCTTCCCATCAGCCTCAAGGACCAGTTCCACGTCAAAGGAGTCGATACTACAATGGGATACGTTGGTTGGATCGGAGGTAATCTGGGCGTATCGGACCCAGAGAAATCCCACAAAGTCGAAAGCCAAATCGTCACCGAATTACTATCTTTGGGGGCTGTTCTGTTCTGCAAGACAAGTCTGCCGCAAACACTGCTCTTTGGAGAGACCAAAAACAACATCATCGGACAAACTCTGAATCCGCACAACCAAAACCTTTCTTGCGGCGGCTCTTCTGGAGGAGAAGCGGCATTGATGGCACTGGGAGGAAGCTCTCTCGGCGTCGGTACTGACATTGGAGGATCGGTTCGCATTCCAGCTGGTTTCTGCGCTGTCTTTTCAATCAAGCCCACACCCGAAAGGCTTTCCTACCGCGATGTCGCCAACACTAACCCTGGCCAAAATACCTATCGGTCAACTGTTGGGTTCCTCGGAACTTCGATTGATGCTCTTGAACTGTTGCTGAAATCGGTTCTAAGTACAGAACCGTGGCTGCGCGATCCAGCTGTCGTGCCGATTCCTTTCAGACAAGCAATGATCGACTCTTACTTGTCAAGAGCAGATTCACGAGGGAATGCTAACCCATCAGAAGAGCCTCTCAGGATAGGTGTACTCTGGTCCGATGGAGTTGTCGGTCCGCATCCACCTGTTCTTCGTGGCTTGCGCATGGTTTCTGATGCATTGAAAGGTGCAGGCCACAAGGTACAATTCCACTTATGATTCAAAATCAGTAGAGCTCATTACTGACAGTGAGCAGGTGGTGGATTGGACACCACCCATACAGGCAACGGCCAAACGTGTTCATGTGAGCCATCGCCTCACACATTACTTACTGAACAAACGGAACTGACCAGGTATCCCCATCGTAGCTATCATTTCTAATGGCCGATGGGGCCCAGGATATCCATCAACATTTGAATCGGTCTGGAGAGCCTTTGATACCCGACTTGCAAGACACTTTCCAGCTTAAGGCCCCTATGGACTTGCTCGAATACCAGACCTTGACCCTTGAAGGTCTTGAATATGAGCGGCAGTATCTAGACTATTGGAACTCAACTAGAGAAGTAGATGGTATGGTAGCAAAAGGCTATAGAACACGAAACAGGACTGACCTTGTTGTAGGGAAAATCGTAGATGCAGTAATCATGCCTGTAGCACCACATGCGGCTGTGATACCTGGCAAGTTCTACCACACAGGTGGGTGTAATATGGATTGCTATGTCGCAGGATTCTCATCCTAAATTCAAGTCCAGCATACACAGAAGCCATGAACCTGACCAACTACTCGGCTGTTGTCATTCCTGTCACGAAAGCAGACGAGAAGATTGATCCCTTTAATGAATCCTATAAGCCACTGGGAGACAAAGATCGCAAGAATTGGCAGGCGTGTGAGTTCCATATCCCTAGTGCTGCAATTTCCAAGCAGCACATCTCCTTTCAATCGTCTTCTGCTAGACTAAGAAACGGACTGACTTTGTCAGATGACCCAACTGTTTACCATGGGGCACCCGTTGGTGTTCAAATTGTAGGAAGGAAGTTTGAGGAGGAGAAGTGTTTAGCGATAGCTCGCATTGTGTACATGCTAATCCAAAATGCCCACACGAGCTAAGAGCTAGGGTTTATGTCCATAAGTTTATAGTAACTGGTTTTAGACCCAAGAGATTTGCAAGGTGCATTGATTGTATGAAAGCTCATAGCTTCCTCATAGTTGACAATTGTATTCTAAAAGCTCTTGAGCTAGATGTACAGAGGAGAAGTATAATATGCTCTAAATTATGCATGCGATTTACCGCTTCATAACACGTAGGCACTACATCCCTCGCGTTCATGTCTTATACCCTCTTCGCTGGTGGCTCAAATGAACTACTCCCGTATTTGGGTAAACAAAAGAGATCCTTAGGAAAAGGTGGCTTCCCACTGAACGACTAAGAACATGTCCATTGTCAGGGTCGGAGAGACGTTGAAACAAGCTAATTATCACAACATTTTAGATACTAGCCTTCACGGTTTTTAAACATAATAGGAAAAGGACTTGCAGTCTTCAAAACACTCACATTCGCTGCCGATGACTTGGTGCATTGAGGTAAGTCTTCAACCGGCATATGCTTAGAAGATGTCACATGACAGGATAACGGTAGGAGGCGGAATGCTTATGGTTTTATTTATTACACGGACTACGAAATGCTCCATAGCTGACAAGTTTTATCCAGCTGCCTAATGTCTAACGATACTGCCATTAAAATAACATGCCCTTTGTCTGGGACCTTTCGCTCAGACGATGGTTCTTCATCAACAAGATCCAAGCAACAGGCCCAACAAGTGAAACTACGGACGCGATGAGCATCACCTTTTGTGTCTCTCCGTACGCCTTGATAATGGCATCTCGTTCAGGGCTTCCCCAAGGGAAAGCGAGTTGCTGGTTGATGTCACCGTAGATCATCAGAGCGTTGGCCTGTAGTTCTTCCGGAAGGTACATGGCGAGCTTAGAGGGCATGAGGTTGGTCCAGATGGCTCCGCTGATGGATTTTCCGATAGCTCCGCCGACACTGGTGACGAGACTGAGTAGGGCAAGGCCGACAGCGACGTCTTTGTGTGGAACAGATGCCATGACAGCGATTTGCTCGATCATGACAAATGTACCGCCGGCTAAGGAGCCGAGCACTTCGCACATGATGATGTAGCCAACATTTGTGTCGGGCATGCGAAACTTAATCATCAGGCCGGTCATGAGCATTTGAAGTGGTAACATGGCCATGGCAAGCCACTTGTATCGATCGGTAACTCGAAGGAGACTAAAAGGTTAAGGTCAGTAAAACAATGATATTTACATGTGATGATTACTCACATTCCAACGGGAATAGCCCATCCACAAGACACAATGTTGAAGATGTTTGTGATGTATCCAGCCTTAGAAACACTCAGGTTGTAAACAACCTGGAGATACGAAGAGAATTGCAACTTGTAGCAACTGCAAACGGTTAGTTGCTAAGAACAGGAACTCAAGAGTATGAGAACTTACTAAAAGCTGATCCACATATTGCCGCCGAGCAGGCAAGCTGCCAAAACGGTTCTGTTCTTGAAGAGCTCAAAGGGAATAAAAGACCTAGGAGCAACGTATTTCTCAAAAAAGGGAAACATAATGATACAAACACAGCCGATGACCAACATCGCAATGACACTGGGCTGTTGCCACTTATGCTCCTGGTAACCCGCAAGACTAAAGGGCAACAGAAGAAGAGAGAACCCAGCGACAATGATAATCATTCCCGCAATATCGAGCTCGATAGCCCAATATTTGATACTCTCCGTCCACCTACGGTTGCTCTGCTCCTTTATGTAAAGGCCCTTTTGCTCGGCACGACGAAGCTGAATGGTAAAGATGGCGATGACCGGGGCGAGGATTACGGGGATAATGATGGTGAAGGCTCCGTAGCCCCATCGCCAGGTGCTACCATCGAGGAAAGCCTGTGCTGCAGCGGGACCGGCGAACGTGTTGGAGATGTAGGGAGTCGATGTGAAGCCAAAGAGGATCATTCGGTTTTTGAGCGTTGTGGTATCGGCCATGAAAACGTTGAGAACGTAGCCAATGCCGTTCATACCAGTCCAGAAGAAAACCTGAGCCGCAGCATAGGTCTGAACATTGGTACAGGCAGCCATAAGAATCAAGGCTAGCAGGATTGTTAGTCTCGGATACTATGGGTTTGGCTCATTTCTCTTACAAATGACAACGCAGAACAACATGATCAAAAGACCCTGTACTCGGCCGATCGCATCGATGACTCGAGCCAAGGGCAACTTGCTCACTCCCGCGACAAGGTTGGAAACGATGCCAGTAGCGCTCATCAAACCGTGCAGACCAAAGCTACTGACGACGTATGGAAGCAGTGAGTTTGAGATTTGCTGCTGGAGAGAATCGGTGAAAAAGACAAGCCAGATGCTGGGATCTCAAGGTTAGACCGTAACGCCAGACGATAGTTTCTGTAATAAGACTTACAGAAGATAGGCGGCGATGAGCCATGGCTTGGTCCAAGTCTGTGTCAAAGCCTGCATCTTCTCAACACCCCTCAAACCGCCCGTAGACACGACATCGGTGTCACTACCCGTGTGTTTCTCATCGCCATGATCCTCAACATCATCTACCTTGGCCTGTTGCGTCTCGTTGATGGCCTTGGGGCCCGTTTCGACCTCATCTTGTTGCGCCATTATGAACTTGCAGATATAAAACGGTAGCCCTACGGGATAAGCATCCCCGAGAAGTGAGAGATATTTAAATACCCTGCTGGCTAATGCAACGTCCCACCGTCTCTTTTCCGATGGACTGGTAGTGTATGTAACATTGAGCCACCCCGAATGCAAAGTAATAAGGACAAGGATAGGGTAAATCAATTCCTCTCAAGACAAACTTCCATCGCTAGCTCCGCTAGTGGTTCGACGGTTGATAGAGTGGACCGTCGCTTAAAGATGCACAGCTGATTGATAAGATATGATTGGCATCGTCAGCCGTTGTGGGATGCTCATCCTGGTTTAAAGACGCATCGCTTAATTTGACCCTGGTGAGTTTCGTGTTTTTCTCGGCTCTTGGCGTGGGATGACTGGTTCTTTTGATCGCGTGGCTGTTGATATTTCATGTGCAAGGAAATTCTAGAATTATTCCTGGTGCCGTATAATCTCCGAAGGGGAGGTAAACCCGATCAAACCCGTTAGTTATGTGTCAAGAGCATGACCAGGGACTCAGCTAAAGTCTTAGACGGATTTGCCAGGACCATCCCTGGAGGTAAGTAGTTCAAGACTTTCAGCCATGTGATATTTCAAGTATTCCTTTATCTGATTGGATCGCATAGTCTTGATTATCAGATCGGGCAAAGTTCTCGACTTACTTCCCACTATTACTTCAAGGGACGGGGGTCTCCATATGGATCTGCCTTATTGAGGCTCAGGTAATTATCAGGTAATAAGCCGGCGTTGAACGTGGCATGTCACGCAATCGATCTTGAAACATAATTGCATAACAAAAAGATGACCGAGAGTGGCCTAGTACCTGCTTGTGATATCTCAGTCAGCGAGAGAAGGACCATTTTGTTTTGACTGGGGAATTGTGTTTAATGACGCCAAGCGTCGTTTGGCTCAAAGCCCAAGTCATTCAAAGATGTGATAAAAGCCTCAGAGACAGAGTCATGTTTACAAAGAACACCTTATTGTAAGCTGGCTTCAGGGCGCATCCTTGTTTAGCTATATGCAACCGGTGTATTTTCAAATTCGCTGTGACAAGGATATGAAAGTGCAAAATGACCGAAACGGGCTGTGTGCTAAGCATAATGATCTTCTCAAGCCCACCGGACTGGGACTGGCAAAGCCTAGACTATAAATATGCAATGCCTTGTCCTCATCGGATAGGCTAAGGACTGGAATGGTCACTGAATATCCATTGGCTTACCTCCATGAGTCAACAGGGTACAATCGGAGTACAAAGAGTCCCATGTTCCGATACCCGCAATCCTAGCATGTAGCACTACTGCATATCTGCCGCTTTTCCTAACCTCTATTAAGGGGCATGCATAACTCACCAAACAGAGTTAGAATGTTTCGTATTGCCGATAGGAGACGAAATGCTCTGCATGTGCCTGCTGAAAGGATCGATATGGCGTGGAGGCTCTGCAGTTGGTTATCCCCCGAGATCCTGGCCCCCATAGGCGTATTGAAGACGCGCGTCTTTGAGATGCCTTTCATCGCAAGAACATCCAAACTCGCAGTTTGGAGTGAGCATGCGACCACTGCGTCTGCCACCGCGGTGTCTCTGTGGTCTAAGTTTACTGGCCCTGGGTACCAGTTCATAGTTCAAAGATTGCGTTGTAGATGTACTGCTACGTGCTGCCTGCCTCTCCAATCTGGACTGCTACGGCCGTGTACGCAGTGACACTCGTAAGTAAGTTCTTTATGACGACTCACATAGAAGGGGGTAATTGACTATGTTACAAGGAAGTAAGTAAGTTCAGAGTATTGGATCATCGTTACACTAATCTGACCACGTAATCCACTCTTTCTCAGGCATTGGTTTATGACCACAAGTAGTTTGGGTTATTGCAAAATCGACAATTAATACTGGAACCATCAAGGCCCAGGCTGTGACGACTCAACTAGAGACTGCTGTAACTATCCTGATATAATTATACCAGTCTCCCCAGTCTTATACTTAAATCCTTAGGTCAAAAGGAAGTTAACAACTGACTTGTAAGGTGATATGTGGGTGATGGAGTGCGAATGTGAAGACTCAAGAGTGTAAAAACGTTGGTTGGCAGGTCGAACGCATCACCCAGCTCACGTCTCCATTCGCAGCAGAAGATGGAATAAAAGACCAGGTTTCAAATTCATCTGGAGATGACAACCATCAATCAGGTTATCCATCGCGCTATCTCGGGGGACGAGTAGAGCTTGGGGGGCTGAGGGATTGGCACTCATGTAAACACGCACTGGTGTCTGATCTATCCCAATATGAGGAGCAGGAGAAAGAGGAGGAAGACCAAGAAAGTCCATCACTAAGGATATTCAATTCAAGACATCGCCGGATAGAGGTGGATGGGCAGGTGTTCTTGAAGCCCATTAAAGGCTTACTTTACAAAGCAAAGCTAATCTATGAATGGGAAACGGACAGGCATGTTGACATTCCTGGAGAGAACTAGCCTACCCGCCTGCAACTGTACCGTTTATCAAATTTCTCCTTGCCTGATTGTAAGTTTCTCGAGAATTGATATACGAATGTCTTGATGTATGATAAAAGTTTCCTTTCGTTCAGACTTCTGATCTCCCATCTCCTGCTCAACAGCTCACAAAAGATTCCGATGCTCTTTTGGGTCCAATCTTACGTCGCAACAACTCTCAAGCCTCTTGATACCATACCTGTTGGTGAACGTGTCCAGGAGCTCAGTCAACGTTGCCAATAATGGCGCGGCTAAATCGCTTAGCGATAAGGCCAGCTTCCCCCTGATGGTTTCATCGACGGCTCTGTAGGAGACTTGTCACCGGTTGGGCCGAATCGTGGCTTGCACGTTGGATATTGAGGAGTTTGCCTTGGGCATTGAAGACGAAGTTACCCAGGCAAGTTCATCCAATTCAGTCGCGCCGTTAGGCTGTAAAGTATACAGCGGCCTTGAAACCAAATACGCACAGCAGCGTAAGCTCCAGTTGCATGTGTGGGGGTGAAAGAACTACTACTTTACGTACTTTCTCTGCGTCTATCTCAATCTGACACCAGCGCTCGCGGACATGTGGTTGGTTAGGTGTGAGTGCACAAGTTCAGATGGCTGCTCACTGGCAGCACCCTCACCCGGTAAATAACGGCTATTAGGTCTCTCAGTAGTTCTTGGTCAATCCAAGTAGCTTATAAGTCTTCTGGTAAAGACCTTAAATCGTCGGAGCTTAGTTAAAGGATTTGAGATTCTTCTTGTAGTTGGAATTTCTTGATGGAGAATATGTATATGTGGGAGTGTGCAATCCGAGCATCTCGTAGATGACAAGTGTTCACCAATTAATGTCTGCTAGGCCTCCAGCATGTCAAATTCCAATATGGCTTATGTGACTTATCACTATCCTGCTCATATGTAACAAAGCATACCAAAACGGGGCGGCAGGGCAGCCTTGAGGCGTAGGAATGCCGGCATTAGCTGATGTAAGCACTAACACACATATATATCGATGCTTGGTACATTATTGTGATTTTCTCTTGCTTGCTAAGTTCTTTTATGTTGCTTTGCCTTTTGTCTCTTTGACTCGGCTGTAATTTTATCCCTCAAGCAGATCGCTCTCCCGCCAGTTAGGATGATATTCGAGATTGTTTCAGCACGGAGACGTTTTTGATATCATCAGCCCTGTTATACCAATGGCGACGTATAAATACACGCGGTTCTCTAATTCCAACTCTATTAGGATGCTAACTCTATGCCCCGGCAAACCAGACGATAAGCTGGAAGCAGAGCTCAGCTTCGCTGATGCCAGCACCCCTGGAGTCTACGAACCCGTTTCTTATGTCTGGGGTGGCACAACACAAACACACAAGATAATTTGTGACGGTAGGGAATTAGGATTGACAAAGAGCTTGCATGATGCTCTCAAGAAAATAAGACTCTTGAATAAGCCCCGACATATTTGGGCGGGTCAGATCTGTATTAACTAGCGAGACTTGGTCGAGCACAGTCAGCAAGTACAATTGATGAACATTATCTACCAGAATGCAAGCCACGTCCTAGTTTGGCTGGGCGCTGATGTGGAAAATATCGCCCAATCAGCCTTTCGCCTAGTTTCTCAACTGGCCGCAACATTCGAGGATAAGAACTCATCTGCGTATCAAGCATCTACTGCGCAGCATTCGAACGATTTCGCCAAGCAGGGTTTGGAAGACTGGAGCCCTCTGATACAGATTACTAAGCTGCCCTGGGTGAGTGAGCACTGAGGTTGGCCATGCCAGAACTATTGCTTATTTATACATTCATACAGTTCAAGCGCGCCTGGATCGTGTAGGAGATTGGCACTGAAGCCTTTGCAACTCTTTTCTGGGGCCAAGAAATGATTGAATGGGAGTTCCTCTATCGCGTCTGCGAAGAGCTTACTGAATTTCACCATCTCAGAAAGCACTTCGATATTGATACCGCCGGAATTAAATATGTATACCGGCGTTTTGTCAAAGCGGTCAGAGACACCCGTCACGCGAATCGGCTCGATTTCATTTATTAACTTCACCGAGCACGTCTTCTGAAGGTTACAAACCCTCGGGATCGAGTGTTTGCTTTTCTCGGCCACTATTCCATCCAACACGGCGAGAACACGCAGTTAAGAGGCCTAAGAGCAGACTACACCAAGACAACAGAACAGGTTTACATAGACACAGCGGTCAGGGCTCTTATTGGCGACCTTAAGTCGCTCATCACTCTCGTAGCTATTCAGCATATCATCCTCCCTTCCACATCTCAAGGCATCACGGGTATCTCCCACTACGACTCTACTGAGAACCTGAGCGAGTTACCATCATGGGTCCCCAACTGGCGAACATGTCTGTCGTTTATCATTTCTAAGCCTACTAGTCCTCACTGCGCTAGTACTTTAAAGTGCGTAGAGCTAGAAGTGGACGCCTCACAGGGAGAGCTTCGCATTTCGGGTGTCAAGATTGACGTGGAAATCTGCTCCCCAATATTAAAGTCAACGGAGTTTCACGTTGGCGGTTCCCACTCCTCTGAGGTCCCTATTATCGAAAAGTTGTGGCATGTTGTCTCAGAGTTTTAGCCTCTCGGATCCCTACATCGGAGGAGGAAGTTCATTCTTGGCCTTTGTTCAGGCGCTAAGCAATCGTTGCGTTGCCATCTCGTCGGAGGAAGAGAGGCCCTACGCGGACTATACCAGCACGGAGTGGCTTAAGAGAGGTGCCGCATATGTTGCCGAGTCATTGGAAATCGCTGAGAGCAAGTGTATTCTGAAAGTGTCTGGTGAATTACGACAGCTGGCGTCTGGCTGTAAGCCGAAGTCATGGAGCCGTGCGGCCAACGGAGCGACAACAAATCACAGATTTGCGCGGACTACTAGCGGATGGTATGTTCTAGGACCCTGAGTCAAGGAACCTGGTGATGTTGTGTGTCTGCTTGCTGGTGGGAAGATGCCTTTCTGTTTGCGACCACGGGGAGGTAAGCATCTTTTAGTTGGGGAGTGTTATGTTTCTGGGCTAATGAATGGGGAGGCTGTCGATGAGCTTGACAATAATGATATTAAAGAAACATTTGTTATTATCTGGTCTTAATTAATGTTAAGATAGGTAGCTGTAGTTTTATATAAATGAAGTGTAATAAGGTGACTTAAAATCTTGAGGCATTGGCCCCAGCTTTACCCGACTCGTCCACCAGTGTCTCTTTTAAATACAGATCTCAGCTTCCTTTTTAGCCTATTCCGACTCTTCTCATCAGAAACAGGCCTAGTTGTAGGAGCCTTGCCCATAGGCATTACACTCTTCATCGCGAGTCGTTCCGAGATAAGCCCACTAAGATGATCCCTCACCTCTGGCACTGGTGCAAAAGCATGGGTTATGATATCCAACGCAGACCACCTCTGCAGCTCAGGACCGCCACCGCCCTGGGTACCCTCTGACCACCACGTTTTCTGAGTATCAACAGCAGCTCCAGCAAGAATGAAAGCCTCGACGAGGCTCGAGAGGCGTTCACTGAGATTTCTTCCCTCAACCGATACCTCAGAGCTTGAGTCAAGCCCACAGCCACCCAACAAAACGTGGTGGAGGACTCTATCCCACGTTGACTCACCAGGGTTTCCGGGTCGGGCGTTGGGATCTGTGTCATGAGACAGAAGCTTTTGACAGATTTCGAGGGTTGCGACTTCGTGGAACGAAACTTGGCTTAGATTGCGCATTTCTGAGCTGCGAAGAACGAAGAATTGACCGATGGCAGAGTGAAGTAGTCGAGACTTTGCACCTGCTTCCTGGTTGAGTGGAGAGGTCTGCAACACGGCCTCTTCTTTAATAAATGTGACAAGATTGTAAGCCAGAGCCAAGGATTCAAACCCTATCGGACTCAGACCTGTCATCAGAAGGCTCCTCTGGGGGTAAGGCGGGTTCATGAGATTGAAAGAGCCTGCCCAGTGGCCAGCAGGTTTAATCTCCCTCTCTCTAGCTTGGACTTTTGTCACTGCAGGCCAGTATTTGCTCATGATCTGTTCCAGCTCTCGGAGATGGGCTGAGGGCACCGGATTGTTCGCTTCCTCTGAGATGGCAGCATATCTCATGGCACTCCTCATCATCTGCCAAGTAAGGCTAGACTCTGCTTCCACTGAGGACTCTAGAGGTCTGATCTTACAAGTCTGGATCGAAGAGTGAAACAGAAGAGCTGAGGGTACAAGCGCTGGATCGCCTAGTTCACTTGCGCGACTCAAAACTTGTGCGGCAGTGAGGAACTCTACTACAGTTCTGTGAAGAAAGTCCACGAAAGGATACTTGAAGTGAAGCGACGATACCAACTTGAGCTCTGAGGGCTTGGGTCTCCGCGTCTCTAGTAATCCACAGCAACGACTCCTGATTCGTCCGTCGATATAATCTGACCGCCGAAGCTCTTCATCTTTGGATAGTGGTTTGACAGGAAGATCCAGCTTCGTTGTATCTAAATCATCGATAAAGGAGACCTGCACCGTCAAGAGCGGGCACATATCCTGGGTCTGTATTGCTTCAAGGGCGAGGCGGAAAAGCTGAGCGGCTTGTTTCCGATACATGGAGGACATGCGCCCAAGCATATGAGAATACAAATCTTCCAAGTCTGAGGGCAACTGGTCAAGACGTTCCAGGAGTTCATCTTTTTTATCCCGATTCTCCAGGCCGCGAAGCAGAGATTTGACGCTGAGCTCAACCCAGATGAAGACGCCAGAGGACTTTTCCACGATCTGATCAATCAGCATTGTCCACGACTCATCTCTCTCGCGGAGACAAGGACCAAGTAGGTCCTCAGAATACTGTCGGATATCATCACGCGTGAGATCGTGAAGGTGAAGTTTTGGAACTTGAGAAAACGCGTTGACGCAGGATGGGATTGGCCTGCTTGAGACAAGGAACTTGACATTAGGGGACTGAGAGAGGGACGAGATCAGCTCTACCAAACTAGATGAATCACCGTGATACTCGTCAAGTCCGTCGATCAGAAAGAAGTATTTGTGGCTTTTGCCTTGATTCAAGAGTCGTTTGAACCACTTCATCAGTTCGGCAAGAGAAGGTTCTGCAAGCCTATTGCTTAGATTCGGGTCCGAAGCTGTCGGAAGCAGTTCCATCATAATCAGAGGGATAAGGCAAGGGTCTTTGGACAGGACATCGTGTAAGAGTGAACGCAATAGGCCTTCTTGGGACTTTTGAACAGAGTTTCCAAGGCCCCAGAAGAAGAATGATCCAAGTGCTAGGGTATTTTCTCCGGCCCATTGTCCAAGAGCGTTCAGTGTCCGAGAGTCCTCGTAGATGAATCTGGCCAAGGTAGACTTTCCCGATCCTGCTTTTCCACATATCCAGTAGATTCCACCATCACCTTGTAGCCAGGTTAGGAAGTCATCCCACGGTTTGTCTGCGGCTATCGTGTCGCAAAAGACCCATTGGTATGTCTCTCTATGCGGATGCCTCACCGTATCGTATCTGTCAGTCATGTAACGAAAGTAGAGGCTGTTCAGAATTCGCTGTTCCGCTGATCTCAAGCCTGTGACCGTGGCATGTCCGTGGGTGGAAAATTCTTTGGATTCGGCTTTTAATCGAAGGGCTGCATGAGGAGTTGTAGTCAATGCATCAGAAAACGCTGTAGACCGGAGCACCTTTTTCTCTCCATTTGAGAGGGTGAGAATAGCGGCGACTGTTTCTTCATGAAGTTTTAAATTTCGATAGTCACTCTCCTGTATGCGCTTCTCAAGATGACTTGTCTTGCTTGCGATAGATTCTTCCTGTCGCTCTTGATAGATGGCAAGAACCTCGACGACATCTGATATGTTCGTTTCAAGTGCCTTGTTGTGACCAAGCTGCATGTCTGCTTTTGTGTTGAGACTGAGCAACATTCTGAGGACGAACTGGCTTCGACAATTACGGAGCTCGTTCTGGATTTCGTTTATCTCTTCATCCTTCCACACCATCTTGATGGACTGCCTCATAGCACCGAATGCTTGGTTGAGTGGCTGGTTGGTGTCTGTATGCTTGTCGCGGCCGCCCGTTATTCTCAAGAGAATGTTGCACAGCCTCTGAGCGACAGCGCGACATTCCGCGATGAGCTCATCAAGAGCCTGACTAGTGTCAGTTTCCCCGGTCTGATTATCAGATAACAAGAGTTACCTTGTCATTCTCCGAAGTCTCAACAAATCTTGTACGACGCTCCAAAAGAGTCATGAAGTCCTGCAGCTCGTCTGTAGTCTTCTCAAAGTAGTAAAGTGAGCGAAGGCTGCCTTTATTATACATGGAGCGCATCTCTCTTCCTATGCCCATACTGAAGTCGATGAACTGGATGACGGCAGCAGCAACACTCAAGGCTGAGAGTGGCTCCATAGTTGATCACGAGTCGATGCTTTTCGTGCTATATTCTGCTATGAACAGGTCTAAAAGGGGGGTAGGAGCACGTTAAGTCTATGTTGGTTCTTTTGTTGAAAGGAGCATATTTAACACAGCCTGATTTGAGAAGTAAACCTTGCGGGGCTTTCCAGCTGCGCCCGAGGCAGAAAGGATCCTAGACAGCCTGATTCGAGGTACCTGGATGCATTCAAATATTACTCAGCAGCCAAGCATGCAAACACCTCCTTTGAAAGCAATAGTTTAGCTTAATAATAGTAAGATTTCAAGCCCTCTAGTACTACGTATTGCATGTGGCAATTACCTAAGGGAATGATTCTGTCTTGTCACTACAAGATTTAGCTTTTAGTGCTATTTCTGTAGTTGCCAAGAGATCAGACTTGGTTAAAGCCTTCTCAATCCATAGCCATAGTCTCTTGTCTGCGACAAAGTTAGGGTTTATTTCCGACATTAATGTCAGCTTTCTTACAATCACAAGTTCCTCGGTCTCCTTCATATGCTCATTCGTGTTTCCATCTTCCTCCTCTGGCTCATCTTCAATCAACTTGGCCATAAGTGTTTTGCCATTCTCTTGTGTATTTTACTTACTGAAGAGTCGTGGAATATCGTCCGAGTCTTTCTCATAGACAAGATCATATAACAGCTTAAAGTATGTATAATGCTGCGTTAAAAGCATTTGAATAAGCCTGACAAAATGCCACATTTGGTCAGCCTTCCTCCATTTCTTAGGTTCAATTTTTTAACCTCTTTGGCAAAAGCCTGATCTGAAGGCAGCTATGAGTGACTTTTTAGGTGGTAAAAGTGAACCGTTTAGCCCTGGAGTGGTAAGCAATTCGGACATAGGGCTAGATAAGGCGGAACCTCAATTAATGATGGACATGATGTTAAAACCGTCGTCGATAAAGATATTACCGACATGAAGGTCGGGATGACAAAGAATAAAAGACTTATCTGTCAAGGTTAGACAAGGAATCATTTCGTACAGGAAATATCCAGTAAGACAAAACGCAAGTCGGTTCTTGTTCCCTTTAGCCTTATCCCTAACTGAGCAGAAAGCACGCCATCTTTCTGCCGCCTGGCGAAAGCTAGTCCAGTGCGAATATTCAAAGGGATCAGGTATCGGTGCGGAGAAACTGTGAGGAGTGAGTGGAAGCTCTAGGGTATGAGCTATAAACGTCGAGATTAGAGAGTGGAATTATTGGTTCTCTTGGGAAAAGGGGCCTCGATCTATGCCTTCCAGCTCATCCCTGTTCTGCCAAAGAAGTGAAGGGCTGAGGCATTCACCAACGACATAGTTGCCATCACAATCTTGAAATAGCGATCCGAGTTTGTCAAAATGAAGCTTTGATAGATCGGCCATGATGGCTCCGAGCTGCCTCATCATCTTCACTCGATCCCTGTCCACAAGGGGTAGAAGCGAGCATCTATTAGGATACCCTGGTAGTTGTGACAGCTCAACCCAGTTATAGTCGGACAATGGCCGACCACTAGCCTTGCTCATGAGAATATACGGCACTCCGATTTCATTGTCATAATCACCGCTGTTAGCTGATCAGTCTCTAGGCGTTTTTCTTGGTTGCTACCATAAAATAGAGCCTTTTAAACAAACCTGAAAGAGTAAACTTGGGGGACTGGGGTTGAGCTGTGGGTTTTAAGGTCCTTCAATGTACAAGCTTCGCTGATCAGCATTTTGGACGCGGATTCTTTTGTCACGATGACGCTGAAGTCACTACGCGGCGATCGAAAGGCCCATTCTATGCCATCCTCAAGAGTAATGAAGATGACCCAATTCAGACTTCCGGTTTTGGGGTACATTGATTCATCAGCAGTGCATGACCGGCCCCGAAGTCTCGTGGCTAGAGAAAGAAGGGCATCGAGGTTGAATTCGGCATATGAGAAGGTATTGTAGAGCATATTACAGAAAAGTCTGCCACTTGCAAAAGATTTAATGAAAGGTAAGGGTTGGAGTTGAAGAAGAAAAGAACGAGCGTGGACTCAACAACCCTTCTTCCCTTGCATCCTTCAGGCAGACGCGAGCTGAACAGGATGTCACGTGGTTACCATACGTCGGATCAATGTTGATTTGGCCTTTTGCTGGTCAAGGCATTTGTTAGCCCATTCACATTTACTGTATCGACGTAAAACTCTCGTCGTCAGTTATCTCCATTTTGACCATAGCCTACATAGTAGAAATCACTGAAAGGCGCCACAAAAGATGTGGCTTCTGAGTGTCAAAGAGCAAAATAATCTGCCCTTGTCCACAAGTAATTCAGCCATACGTCAACTAAGGACTTTCTGTGCTCGGACACAAGTGCGTCTGAGCTGACATGACTACCCTTTGCGTTACAGCAGCATTTCATGTTACATGGTGTTTTCGCTCGTTGAAGGTACCCTACAGCTGAGCCATAAAACCCCCATTAACCGTGAATCATTGAAGGCTTCTGCCTCAGTTTAGGGGGCTACTGAAAGTATTATGAGAGTAGAATTGCAATAATTTCACACGAATTACTGGTCTTGACCTACTATCCATCATGACGTTTCAAAGACGAATTGCCCAGCCTTTCCAAGCGATGGTTTGGACGTTGGGACACAAGATTGCGGCTTACTGTGGCTGATAGTGGCTGAACTCAAATCCCTACAGGGTGGGATTGTAAATGTGCCAACCCCTTCACTTTGTCAGCTGCAGATCCTCAGGCCGTGCACAGCGCCTGAGCACACATTTGTGCGTTGTTTAACGTGAAGCCAACACAATAACCCGAAACGTGGCGCTGACACCACGAGGTTGACTCGGCCAGCGACGTTGTGGTTGTGGTACCAGGGGAGGTTGGCCTGCGGGGTTTAGAAGCTGAGGGCTGTTGCTTACTCGGCTAAAGGAGCAATGAGAAATTGGGATGGACATCGTATGATATTGGCTGGGCGGTTACTTGCATATGACTGAGTAAACACTCGTAGGATCACGGCAGGATTAATGCTGCGCTGTGCTGTAGCTCGGCAGCCGAATAAGCAATGTCTCGGGTCGGATCAAGGAGGTTAATTAATTGACAAGAGACAAGACTCCTCCCTTTTACTGGAGACGTCTCCCGTCTTTGGTCTGTACGAAAAGCTAGGTCCACTAATGACACCATGTTTCAGCTGCTGAAACTCTCTTGCTCGTGAGATCAGATCTGAAGTTACTGGGAATACCGGCTGAAGCGGGAGGGAAAGGGAGCGTGCGTGGGAAATCCCTGAGGGGCAGTGGAGCGCTAAAACGAGCGATCGACGGCCGAAGCCCGAAGGACTATTTCTGGCCCTAAGCAGGGACAGAGCTGATGATGTGGCCGACCTGCAGGAGTGAGGGAGTGGAGGAGGGATGGAGGGAGGCTCGTATTCTGTGACCACTCGTATTGTATTGCGGATTACAGAGAGATCCTCAGATGAAGGGAGTTGGTGACCCACGAGAATATTAGCAATTCGAACAATGATGATGTTTTCCATGTTTGAGACAACGGGTCAAACCTCATCAACTCTATCTGACCCGTACTTCATTTCCCATGTCCATTTGGTGATGACGGTGGACTCTGAACACGAGACTCCCTTTGGTATTAGCGTCAGGCACACGAGGGGGTTTTACAGGGGGGGATCAACTAGGACCGAGAAAGACTAGGGGGGTTGTGCCACTAAATCCTGCAGTGTATGTTTTATATAGAAACACAAAATTCCCGCCATTCTTTTTTGGTCTCTTTTTTCTGACTCCTCCAACCTCGTTCGTTCTTTTGTTAGCCTCAACCGTTTTACTTCTTTATTTGGGTTGAGGGTATCGCAACTTTATCGTTTCCCCGGTCACTCTCTACGCCGGGTTAACAATTCTTTTTTATCTCTCTATTTTTCTCTAGTAACATTGTTCTTTTGACTATTAATTTTTTGATTGATTGCAATGTTGTCCGCTCTTTTCCTCGCCGCAGCGTCGGCCCCCGCTCTAGTCCACGCCCTCGCCGACACACAAAACGTCGTCCGCTTCCCTCTCACGGTCACTCGCGGCGCGCCCCTTCTCAAGGGAATCACCAAGCGACAGACCGAGGTCGCTCTTCAGAGTCAGCAGAATGGCTTCTTTTACAGCATTGACGTTGAGCTGGGAACACCCCCTCAAAAGGTCACTGTCAATCTCGACACGGGCTCTGCTGAGCTTTGGGTCAATCCTGTGTGCGAAAAGGCGCAGCACCCTTCGTTTTGTGAGACTTTTGGTCATTTCGGAGAGAGTAGTACTTTTTCCAATTTGAACACGACGGGTGCTGTTGTTTATGGTACCGGATATGCTTATTGGCACTATGGCTATGATCATGTTAATATTGGATGTGAGTACGTCGCCCGGCGTATCGCTGAGACATACTGACACTTTCATTCAGCTGCCAATATCCGAAACCAAGTCTTTGGTGTCGCATACGACAGCTCATTCACCAGCGTCGGTGTCATGGGTGCTGGTCCTGACCTGAACGGTTGGGATGCGCCTTATCCTCTTGTCATTGACAGCATGGTCAGACAAAATCTCATCAACAGCCGAGTCCTCAGTCTTGACATTCGCACTCTAAACAGCGACCGAGGTGCTGTCATCTTTGGCGGTATCGACACCCGCAAGTACTCTGGTCGTCTTGAGAAACTCCCCATTATCCCTGCCGCTGACTCTCCCGATGGTCTCACCCGGTGAGTTTACCCGTCGCGCAATTGATGAGCCTTGACTGACGTGTCGCAGCTACTGGGTCAACCTCGATGGCATCACCCTCGTTCAAGATGATGGCTCCGAAGACGCCATCCTCACCCAGGCAGGCCAGCCCGTCCTTCTCGACAGCGGCTACACCGTAAGCGCCCTGCCCGGGCCTATCTTCAACAAGATTGTCGCATCATTCCCTACCGCCAAGCCCGATGGTATCGGTGCTTACGTCGAGGTCGAGTGCTCCGTCGCTGACCTCAAGGGCACTGTCGACTTCAAGTTCGGCAACAAGGTCATCAAGGTCCCCTACGCCGACTTCATCTGGCGTAACGATGACCGATGCGTGCTGGGTGTCATCGAGGATAACTTCCCTGTTCTCGGCGACACTTTCCTCCGTGCTGCTTATGTCGTTTATGATTGGGATAACAGAGAAGTCTGGATTGCTAACAATGAGGATTGCGGTACTAACCTGGTCGCCGTTGGCAGTGGTCCTGATGCTGTGCCTGACCTGGTTGGTGAGTGTGCATCTGACTCTACCAGCACTTCTGAGGTGCCTACTTCCACCGAGTCCGTCACCGAGTCTGCTACCGAATCCATCACCGAGTCTGTCACTGAGTCCGTCTCTTCTGCCGAGTCCACTGACTCTACCGACTCTACCGCTTCCTTCTCTACCACTGGTTACCGCAACTCTACTGCCATCTACACCAAGCCCACTGGCGGTTCTACTGGCGGCTCCGGTTCCTCTTACGATCTCCCCACTGCCACCGAGCCTTCTACCACCATCACCTCAACCGTCGTCACCAGCAAGGTCTACACCGTCACTGCATGCCCTCCCAGCGTCACCAACTGCCCCGTCGGACATGTCACCACCGAGACTATCACTTCTCTTACTACCTACTGCCCCGGCGACGACGAGCACACTGGCACCAAGGACCAGGACGTTCCCCACCCGACCAACGGCCCTGCCCACTCGGCTTACACTTCTACCCGCGTCTACACCGTCACCGATTGTCCTGGCGATGGTCCCTGCAACAAGGGCGAGGTCACAACTGAGGTCGTCAAGCACACCCGTCCTTCCTACCCCGAGCCCACTGGTGTCTTCACCATCCCCGAGGCTATTCACTGTGGTGCTGGCAACTTTGGCTGCAAGGAGGCTACCACCATTGGCTACAAGACCATCACCATCACGCCCGTCCCCAAGGCTCCCAAGCCCACGCCTGTTCCTGGCCACTGCACTACCTGCGGTCCTCCTGGTGATTATCACACTGGACACAACAACGGCACTTTCACTCATGTCTACACTGCTCCTGGTAAGCATACTGGCTACACTCAACCTAGCAAGCCTACTCAGGGCCACCCTACCCAAGGATACCCCGAGCCTGGCCACCCTACGCAAGGCTATCCCAAGCCTACTCAGGGCTACCCCAACCCTCTTGAGGAGCTACAAACATACCTCCCCACCAACGTCTACGCTGAAAACCCCTCCACCAACACCGTCGCCACCGTCGTCAAGCCCACACCCGGCACTCCCTACGGCGGCCAACCCTCAGAGCCCACAGGCACAGGCCCTGCGATCGTCAACGGCGCTTCAGCCTGGAACATTCCCGTTCTGGCAGCCGTTGTCGTCGGCGCTTTCATTGCTGCTCTGTAATCGACGGTATAGACTATGAGGCATTTATTACTCTTTTAATAGGCGGAAGCTTCACATGTATAAATAGTCGTGTAGATATGGGACAATACTTTTCTTTTTTTACTAGAGAATTTCTTAGATTGGATATCATTTTTGTTACTGTACTTAGGTATACATAATTGCCTTTATTATGACGAGACATGACCCCTTTGCAATATGGAGCCTTTCGAGTGTTTTGTGGATCGCGCACATTTAACATTTTTGATAAACCGTATTTGATATTGACTTTTCGCGAGATGCCGTCGGGTTCCTGAACTCATTTTGTTTCATGGTGATACTCTCTTCCTAGGACCCTAGATGCTCAAACCTTAGTATAAACGATGCAACATAACTTTAATATGTTGTCAATGTAGTAATGATTGACCCACAACATCGCTTAAGCAGGGATTGTCATCCTTCATGCTGACCGTAACTTTTCTGTCAGATAAGCAATAATCTTACTCTTGATCCAACTCAGCATCGTCAACTCGATTTGCAAAATGGCCGGCGTTCTTTTCAAGATCGGCCTTTCGGGCGTGGTAATTCTCGCCGTGCTCTTCCAAGTCTTCCTCAAAGAATCAGTATGGCTCGCCTTTGGCATAGGCAGAGTTATGCAGCCACTTTCCGACTTTCCCTACACGTGCCGCAAGATGACCGACCCCCGAATGGAGGCATGTGAGGATATGTGGCTCTCTGAATCTACTCGGCAGTTATTCCTTGCCTGTTCGGACCCTCTTGCCCGAGCTCACTGGATGCCCAAGTACGTCGACGTTGTAAACTTAATCTGGCCCCATGCTAATTTAAATAGTGTTGGGTATCTTAACGCCTCTGGTCGATCTCAGAGAGACGCGATTGTGGCTCTGGATATTGACAAGCCTGTTGACGATGGCTTCGAGTTTCGTGCTCTCAAGACGCCTGGGTTTTCCGGAACTGCCGGAGATGGTCTCTTGAACCTCGTGGGGTTCACCGGGACCGATACCCCAAATGGTGACGTCGAGCTGTTGGTTATCAACTCCAGGCCTTCAGTCGATGCTGAGACCGGGGAGTATCAAGATCAATATGTTCACGGTGCCAACGCTACAATTGAGCTTTTCACAACTGGCCCTAAGGCGAGTGAGCTCAAGCACATCCGCACTTATGCTGGCAAGGGAATTGACACCCCGAATCGTGTCGCTGCTATCGACAGCAAGACTTTCTACTTTACGAATGATCACGGGCCACACAAAGTTGGTCTGCATCATCATCTCTCAGCATTTACAGGCAAAGCCGAAGTCCAGCTTTGTGAAGCAGATAAAGGCTGCAGACAAGTTGCAAGCGGTCTGAAATTCGCCAATGGCCTGGGTCGTGATAAAGATGACTTAATCTATGTCCCTGACTCTATAACTGGCACCCTTCACATTCATCGCATCCTTCAAAACAAGGATCTAGAAAAGGTTGATGAGTTGAAACTGGGATACAGTCTTGACAACGCCTCTGTTGATGACAATGGAGATGTGTGGGTAGCTGCATTTCCTATCGGATTGGGCGTTTTTCAAGCTTATAAGGATCCGTACGGAGCTCATCCGCCTGCTGCTGTGCTTCGAGTGAAGAAGGTTGACGGGAAGTATGTCGTGGATAAGGTTATTGAAGATGGAGAGGGCGAGATTTTGCCTGCTGCTACGACAGTTGTGCACGATGCCAAGACAGGCAGGCTTTTCTTTAGCAGTAAGTTGGATTCCCTTCCTGACTTTAACCTTCTGACAATAGTAGGTGTTATTTCGCCATTCATTGCTGTATGTGAGCCAAAGGCTTAGGCTTCTAAACCAGCCAGAGTTGATATGGTGCCAACCAGCGAAAAGCAATGGACAAGCTTTCCGTATGAAGCACAATCATGTTAAATTATTTTGTGATATATAGGTACATCGGATCTGAAGATATCTTGAGTTCCCACATCTACTTTCAATCTGTCGTAGATATCACTCCTCGATCTTGCAAAGACGTCCGTTGGCCTTTTGCTCCCAACCTTCACTTCCTACACAAGGGAAGCACCAGAAAACATCATGAGGATCCACAGACTTTTTAATAGACAGAAGCCTCTTATAGTTACTTCCCCAGAATGTGCGCTGCCAGTCCGGTTCAAACGGAAGCGCCTGTTGCAAGTTAGCGAAAAACATCAGCACACAGATTACAGGCTCCTACCTCGTTGATATATGCTCCCGTGTCGGGCGAGAGCTTGCGAATCGGTTCCCATGTCTTGATGAGGTTCTCAACTGCCTGAGCCTGGGCGGTCCTGTTGAACGCCGGAAAGGATTGCCCAGCAACTGCAAACATCATTAGTGTTTTGTAAATGGCACTGGAAATGTGGGCTCACTGACGCGCATGGATATAAGACCTTCTCCAACCAGGGTTCGCCGCAATACTACCTCCACGGGGACGGGCGTCGCGAACACCCTTTCCAGCGACTAAATGGATCATCATCCCGCCTGAAGGGACCATACCTGCCTTTAACGCATCTCGTAGAGCAGTCTCATCCTCTTCTAGAGCCTGCTTTGTCAATAGCCTAGAAACGATATAGTTGCTTACTCCCGCTGCACCGGTGTCATGATTGATCTTGTACCACTCCAGAAACGAGGGATACTGCGCTGTTGTAGCCGTGAAGATGACTGCCCCCGGCCACCGCCTCTGGAGAGTTTCGTTGATCGGTTGGAGAAGCCTTTCGATGTGACCCGGGTCTTTGACATCCATTGTAGCCAAAACGCCTGCAACCCCGCCTACCTCCTCTGGTAAACCTGGAGCAGGAGCAGGGTTAGATATGCGTGGGCTCATCTGGGCGTATCCAGAAAGACCAGCGTCTGCGAGAGATGGAAGCTTTAACGTGACATAGGCGATCAGATCATGGACGAATGGGGCGTTGGCGTCTGTTCCGATGGTCCAGTATGACGAGCTAATCTTAGGGGTTTTGTAAGCCTTGAGAGTTATGGACGTAAGAACGCCAAAGGTTGAACCACCACCCTGTGAAGTCAGTAAGTCTGCAACTTTCAATGAGCGATAATACTTACTCCTCGCATCGCCCAGAAAAGATCGGGATGGTTATCCTCATTGATAGTCAGGGTCCTTCCGCTGGGAGTAACCATAGTCATCTGAAGAACTTGGTCGGCTGCAAGGCCATATTTGGGCGACAAGAGGGAATGTCCCCCACCAGTGATGAAGCCTCCAAGACCTACAGACTTTCCACCACCACCGACGACAGTGCGCCCGTACCTGTCCAAGGCGGCGTAGACATCGTACATCTGAGCTCCAGCGCCAGCAGTGACGGCATCGCCAGGGATGGTAGTCTTGGAGTTGTAGAGCTTGAAACTACCTTTGTGAAAGACGAGGTCTTTGAGATGATGAGTCCAAAGTGAAAGGGAGCCTGGGGCGATAGAACGGCCCATGTAGTCGTGGCCGGTGTTTTTAACGATTAACCTGATGTTGTGCTTCCGGGCTATAACGCCGTTAACAATGTCAAGGAATGATTCTGAGGTACTTACCAAAGTCGATGCCAATCTTGACATGTTCCGGCTTGGTAACGTTGATAACATAAGCAGGGTACCCGCTGTCAGAGCAAGAATACTTGGGGTCCGGAAGACAAGTCCAGTTGGCGTAATGGTCATAGATAAGAGAGACAGGATCTTCGGTGTGGAGCTCATAGACCTTCCACTTTTCCTCCACGGTGGGACAAGTATCTGGGTCATATGCAGGCCAGCCTTTGTGGCATACAGATCCAGGAGGTGTAGGTGCAAAGAGTCTTCCATCCAGAGACTTGTTCAGTTGAGACCATGTCTTGTGGGAGGGCCAGTCTGATGAGCCTGGGTATGCTTTGCAAGATTTGCTGGGGATGTCTTTCCCTTGAGTGGAGGAGAGTAGACAAAGGGTAGAGAGAAGAAGGTGATGTAGATGAGTCATGGTAAGAGATGAGGAGTGATTTGGAGTGAGGAAGCATATCTGCGGCGCATCTTGATGTTTTATACCTATGAAAGTGGCATTGAGCGGGTTAATGACCTGCTATCTCCTGAAATGAGTATATCCAATGATTGCAGGGAGATCAATGAGGGATCATGTCCCGAGACTAAGGATTCGGTATCGAACGGCTATTATGGGCCATCGATGTCATTCATATGTATCGTATTGCTCGCTTACCCAGTCCTTGACCTACGTGCCTTGCTCAGCCCTGCCAAGCCAAAGGCTAGTTTGGGTCAGTGTGGAGGTGGCTTGAATGGGGGATCTTGACGCGAGATACGAGCAAGGGGCATGGCTAGCAAAGAGATTCTTATAGGCGCTTTAGTTGCAAGCGGAGTAAACGAATAGACGAATATATAGTGTTTAGCAAGGGACTAGCTAGCTATGCATGATCTTTTGCGTTGCTGCATGATTGAGCTGGCTGCTGTTGGAGAGTACATCCCACCATGGGCTGGGGAAAGGTCAAGACATGCTTTGTCCAAAAAGTCCCACACAAATAAGACCTGTTATTTCAAGATCTGTTCTATTGTCTTGGTCAAGTTGTTTCAACGAATAAAACCACCATCTTTGATCAATTGCGCATTATAACGCAAGACAGTCCGAATGTATTGCCGAGATCTGCACGTTTAAAAGACTCACCACCCTTGTCGTTCTCGCAGCATCATGCCAAACACAGTTTAGCTGCAATTAACACTTGAATCTGATTCGGTCAAGTCCAGGAGCAGTCTTCTCCATCAAAACAAGACCCCTATCAAGCCTTCATCTCCTCCTCCACTCTTTTTGCTTCTATCAACTCTCGCTTCTGTCTGTGGCGTGTCGCAAGATGCCATCCGTCGCTCCTTGTATTGTTTTTACTCGTATTTTCGCCTGATTCTTTGCGTCAGGCATCGTCATTCTTTCGACATGTTGCTGCGGCCATTGCTGCTCCTCCATTCCCTGCTTATCTCTTCCGTCTCTGCCGGGCGCAAACGCGACAGTGGGACTGTATGGGTAACGCCCCACGATAGTTACTCGTCTTCAATAGGCGTTCCCGGGTGCAAGGTGCGCGCATTGCAATTGTATTCTCTAGAATCAGCTAACGTGTCAGGTCAATACAAATCGCATCGCGTACTGGCCCAACTCCGTCGACTGCGACAACATCTGCGTCGCACTCACGTACCAAGACCGTACCGTCCATCTCCTCCGAATCGATCAATCGCAAGGCGCATACGATGTTAGCTACGATGCGTGGAATTATCTCTACACCGGCCACTCTGCTACCGATGAGCCGACCGCAGGGGGACCAGTCGAGATGACATACGAGGACGTCGACGCATCCGAATGCTCCGACCTGATCGATACAGACGATAGTAGATTGCCATTGAGCGCTGCGAATAGCATGAACTTTCTCACGAGCTGTCTCGACCAGAACGACACTACGTGGGTTGGCGATAATTACGTCCTGTATAATATCCTCGATTCGATCTGCACACTAGGACACGACGAGACGTGCGATCTCGATTATCCGAATGCGAACCAGGCGTCTTGTCCTCACACGATGGGCGTGCCAGATAAACTTGAGGATCAATCAGTTGTTAATATTCGGTATCCGACCGGTGAGAAAGTGCGCGCGTCGGATGGCAAGCCGGATGAAGACCGCGCGACGAGCCTGGCGCAACCTAGTGGGAAAGGTCTTGCGCTAGTGGTTTTGTTCTCTGCTTGCCTCATGTTTGGACTGTAGAGACTTGTTATGTGCGACGCCCCTGGTTGGTAGACGGTTGTTCGTCTTATGATGCCAGGGCGCTGATTGATCTTTGAGCTGATGTTAATGAAGGAGAGGATGATGATGATACCCCATAGCTTCGCTTCTATCTATACCCAATTCAATGCAAGATTTCTACACATCACTTATTCATGGACAGGTAATATGAAGATCAATTAATTGACGTATGACAATTTGGTACCGGTAGCCTGACTAACAAAAATACACTATACCCTTCTTCAGGCAGGGCGACCTGTTGTTTCTGGGGGCATTTATTTATTTAACCCCATGGCCCCTTTAGCTTTGTCCATCATTGACTCGTCTTGCTTCTTGTCGCTGCTGTCATCGACACCGACGTCTTCCTGGGTCAGTGCATCCTTGCCGTGCATCTATCGACAATCAGTATAGGGCTGAGTGAGTAGTGTTTGACACCAACCTTTTGCTCTTCTTCCTCAGCGCGGTGGATGAGATCGTGAGTCTCGACGGCCGTCTCATCGTCGAGGCCAGTGGGCGCCTTGGGGCCCGATGATCGTCTTCTTCCCTCCATAATTCTTTCTTTGTGTAGTTGGTCTTTGTTATAAGTGTTCTTGGTATAAGTGGTTTTGATCTGAGTCTGAGAGATGAACTTCGGGTCACCGGGAGGACAGCTTCATATAACCTTGAGCTCGAGTGCTCTGTGTCGTCATCCCTCCCATCCTTTGTGATGGAATGATGCTGACCAACGTCATGTTCGAATGCTCGCGGGGTCGAAAGGGTAACGTTGGAGGATAATCTCGAGACCCCTCACTATCACAGTGCAAGTGGCGTGGCAGCAACACATCAACTGGTTGCGAGTAGTATGCTTTTTTTTGTATGTTTCGACTTTACATACCGTGCTGGTAGGCACACTCCAAGAAGCTGTATGCTTGCTGCCCGGTGCTGAGAGGTCGACTGTTCTTACAGCTCTCTGTTGCCATACGCTGATTGTTGTTTAAGCTTGGGCTGTAAGCACAATGACATCGCAGCCTGCTCATTCGGTCGCCCGCTGCGTCTTGCTTCATCTCGAGGATTGGATGGGATTTTCCGATCATGATATCACGTCGACTATCCAACTTGTTTGATCCTGTGATCAACGTTTCTGCCAGACAAGTAAGCTCAAGCTTCATGTACCTTCCAGACTTGGTCTGTTATGACCGTCAGTCTTGGCAGAGAATTTGAACTGACGCAAATGATATTGGCGAGGGGTCACACCACCTTGGTTGTCGTGCCTATAACCCGTGACCATGGGCTCTGAATACCAAAGTGCCGTGCTGCGATATAGGATACTAGCTTGAGGCAGGAACAACTGCCAAAGAAATCCGACTGTGACAGATCCCGTCAGGAACAAGGCTATTTCTCAGTCACTACTTCATTCTAATTCGACCATTATTCCGGGATAATGCAAATGAGGGTGTGTTACTGGGGATAAGGGTCGCATACATTTGAGATGCTCCGGAGCTGCCAAGTTTAAAATACTTATTTATAGTAAGAGGAATAGAAGAAGAAAGGAGAAGAAGAAAGGCCTCGGCTAATTCCGCAAAGTGATACTCACTCATGAAGATCGCAATAATAATGGAAGATGTAATTCCATGAGTATATGGTATTCGCCACTTAAGCGATGGGAAGCTAAATAACATAGAGTTATTTTTATAGCGACAGTATGTTGTGCTCGCAACCATTGATGTTTTCCTATCAATTACACCGCTTTTTGACGAATGGGCTACCCTCGTGCTAAAAGCTCCGTTATCAAAACAATCTTGAAAAGAAAAACCACAGAGGTGAAGTAAAAGATATGAGACTTCAAACAGTAACTGTGGCTTTCACATATCTTATCGTGGCTAGCTATTTATTTAATATATGCTGTTAGTTTCTAAACTCACAAAAACAGTCTCTAGGTACTTTGTATAGGCGCTTGGGCCAACGACTGGTCTTCGCTACCAACCTGCCTACCTGCGCCTGGCCCTGAAAGTGGCTTAACTTGCATTGAAGAAACGCCAACTCTCATTATACCACGTCCAGATGTCACATATAAACTATGTTTATAAGAAATAAGTTCTGGAAGAGAGAAAAAAGAGAGAACGAAATGTTGTTTAAACCATAGGACCAGCCTTTAATAACGGCAAATCTGGTCTATCTTAATCAGAATTTCAAATACTAACGGTTTCTAGTCCCGTCTTGACAAGATAACAACTAGCAACAAGGCCAAGCCAAAACCAAGAGCTGATATTCATTGTTAGCGAGGCTGTGCTTTTCGAAATACGGAGGTATTCGCCAAGGTCAAAACACCAAGACATTGGTGCCGACTTAGCCGCTTATTGGTTCACCGAGCGCCTCTCGCGAGAGTTTCTTGGCCAAGTGGAGCAGCTGACGTGGAAACACGGATTGTTTCCTCAGAAACTAAAAGGAATTCAGCTTCTAATACTTTTTACTGCGTCTCTGCAGATAACTCGTCGACCACCAAGGACCTGATCACGACATTATTGCTCTTGGTGTTGTGTCTTACTGGGCAAGGGGTGACCGATCTACACCGCCCCGCGCATCGAAAACTCTAATAAGCCGCATGATGGCTTCCACGGTCATTCAGGACACTACGACGTATAATGACAAGTATGTCGTTCTATACGACTTCAGTAACGTCGGTAAGTACCCAGATGTCGACTCTTATGCGCGATACTGATTGACCAATAGACCATGCTACTGCAATCAAAGAATTCAAGACCCTCCTCGTAGACCTGGAAGAAGCCGGTCTAGATGTCGAAGTAAGAGCAGGCTATGAGCAGTCACTTTTGGTATTTACCAAAGCACCTCGTGAACTACTAGGAAGTCTAGTCTACAAGTCAAGGCAAGTTCTTCAAGATTCAGACAGTAAGGGTTCTAACAAGGTTATAGAGTCAAGGACTGGCTGTACGGAATCACACCAAATCATCCAGGCGGAGACAAAGACACAACCGTAAAAGGAGCTTTCGAAGCTGAAGATATCCTATCGGCATATCATCTCGTCAATTGGCCCAAGGAGCTTGGTGGTGCAGGTATCACCCCTGGTGTCGGCAAGTGGGAGAATGTCAAGGCGATATTCCCATTGCATAATACAAAGATCAACAAATCACTGCTTAGCCATTTGAGCAGGAGAATCCTTTTGACTCCCGAAGACATTGATTCAATTAGAGATTTGCATGGTTCCAAGGTATGTCACCTTGAATCACTTTTTGAGATATCAACTCACCACATTAGGTTGCATTTTACTTTGCATTCATCCAAACATACCTTGCGTTTCTCACCTTTCCAGCCATAACCGGCGTAATTGCCTGGCTCTGGCTTCCACGGTATTCTCTCGCATACGGTATTCTTACCAGCGTCTGGTGCACCGTCTTTCTAGAGTATTGGAAGATTCAAGAGATAGACCTCAGCCTGAGATGGAACGTGAAGGGTATTGGTAATGTCAAGGTCAACCGTCCTCAGTTCAAATATGAGCAAGTATATGTCGACGAAGGCGGACGCAAGCATTACTACTTTCCTCGGTGGAAAGTGGCTTTACGCCAACTTTTGCAAATTCCTTTTCTTCTCTTTGCATTACTTGCTCTTGGTGTTACTATCACTGCTGTTTTTGCGATTGAGGTTTTGATTTCCGAGACATACGCTGGACCACATAAGGACTATCTCGTGCGTTCCACCATCACTTAGCTGTTACTCAACTGACATCCACAGGAATACCTTCCCACAATCCTTCTCGCCGTCTCTCTTCCTTATATAACTTCAGCTCTAGAAGACGCAGCCGAATGGATGACCGAGTTTGAGAACCACCGAACAGCAGATCTTCACGAAATGTCACTTACCCAAAAGGTCTTTGTACTCAACATGTTCACTAATTATCTCCCCATCTTCCTCACGGCGTTCATCTACATCCCTTTCGGCGACGACGTGGTTCCAAGGCTCGAGGGGGTTCTCAACATAGCTTTTGCGAGTGTTGGTAAAAAGTTTGTTCATCAACCGTTCAATCTGGATGCGGATAGGTTGCGTAACGAGGTCATTGCATTGACCGTTACTGGCCAAATTTCAAGCTTCTTTGAAGAGAATATTGTTCCAATGATGAAGCACAAGCTTTCTGATTGGTACAGAGATTACCGCCGAGCCCGTTCCAAGGGCGATATGCTACTCGCCATGGTCGAGGACGAGCCTGAGGAAGCCAAGTTCCTTTCGCGAGTACGCAACGAAGCTATTCTTCCCAAATACAATGTTCAAGATGACATTTCCGAGATTGTCTTGCAATTCGGCTATCTAGCCCTCTTCTCCCCAGTTTGGCCTATCATTCCCATGGGTTTTCTCATCAACAACTGGATTGAGCTACGGTCAGATTTTGCGAAGATTTCACTTGAGCACCAACGCCCTGCTCCTGTTAGATCAGACGGTATTGGACCTTGGATTTACTCTCTTGAAGCTTTGACTTGGCTTGGGAGTATTTGCACAGCCGCTATCGTGCACCTTTTCAGCGCGGAAAAGATTGGTGGTAGTTTTGGAAACTGGGCTACACTTCCAATCACTGTGTTCATCAGCGAGCATGTTCTCTTAATACTCCGATCTCTCGTCCGTTTCATCTTGCAGCAAATCGGATCTGATCGCATCCGAAAAGATGATAACCAGCGGTATGCCAACCGAGTGCGGTATCTGGAAGAGATGGAGTCGAACAAACAGACTGGATTGGGGGTGACTGAAGCTCAGCGAGAACGACGCAGATCGGTTCTTGTCATGGGACCCGATCTTTTCTGGACCAAGCAAGTGCAGGATGGAGCCAGCGAGACTGCGGGTATAACTCTGATTGAGCAGGTGAAGCGGAACGAGAAGATGGGATATCAGGATGAGAAGAAGGACTAGCCCTTCGATGAAGAATTCTTGAAGGTAAACCGGATTTCTGTGCTGAGTCAATAAAATTTCCTATGTAATCAGATGAAGTATATCTTTACACGCCCTATGTTCCCTTGCTTCGTATTTCTTTAATATTCTCTTCAGAGTGAGAGCAGGTACACAAGTTGTTTGGCCCGTGTATCCGAAACAAAATCTCCTAATACTTGTTCAAAAGCTATGACACGGGTTCTAAACCAATCATTGGTAGTACGAGAAACAGACCCTTTTCTCGCTGGGGTCAAGGACCGGTAGTGCGAGACTACCATGTATGACTCAAAATCAACGTCGCGTTTTATAATAGTTGTGTGTTTGTAGTGACTACCTAGGATGGGCCTATGCCCCTTTAGACAACTAGGACTAGACAGAAATGAATGGTAATGTGTAGGAAAACCTTAACGAGGCAAAAGCCCACTAAGTGACTTTGACAACATCTCCTTCCACTCCGTATGCTGACTACCACTTCCTGGGACTAATTGGCAACATCCTTCTGCCCCATGACAGTCAAAATAATGGCCGTGCCGAGCAGAAGTGTCGGTTTAATGGTCGAAACTCTCTGAGAATAGCTATAGTCACATGTATTGATCTCTTTATGCTTGTTAACTGGACTGGAACCAAAGCCGATATCGATGCCAAAGATGGATATGCCGCCGCCGCTTTGTTGACAGCTGGTAAGTTCTTTGTTGAAAGCATATTTCTTTGAACCTCCGAATGTAACAATCATCTTGAGATCTTGGCCAATAAGCATGGCAACGGGTTTGGCTGCATTCTTGATGCCGGCTGGCGGTCTGGTATCAACGTTCGGTTACATTTGACTATAATTCGGGACGTCCCTGTCCACCTTACGTCAGTATTGACAAATGTGACATGAGATATATGAGAACTTACCAGGATCCAAGGCCTACAGGAACAGCATTCTTTTCCTTAATGGAAACTTGCACTTTGACCCAACGAGTCAAGGAGCTGACATCACTGCGAGACCAGCTTTCGCTCGAACCATCGTTGGAACTGAGCCAGCCAAAGATGCTCACATCGTCATCAGAGGCGGTGCTGCTACTTGAAGCCTCAGTAGAACTATCTTGTGTCGCAATCTCGAACCCTCGCGTCTCGTCGTCTTGAGGTGGACTATTGGCGTTTTGATACATGACATCCAGAAGCTGGGGGTAGCTTGGAGAGTACGTGTATAGAGGGAGACTAATAGTACTAGTTAGATCTTTGGCTTTGTGAATCTTGTGCTTCTGAACCTTCTCGATGTAGCTCTGTACGTCGTAAGGCTCTGTTGTAGTTTTGAATGAATATCTAGTTCTCAGTGTTAGCAGTGCTACAGATACGTGTGTTCTGTAAGCCATACCCCTCGATAGGCTGATCTCGCTTGTGCCATCACTATAGACCTTGGCCATCTGAGCTTAGATTTGGGCACTAGCAGACTGCACTTCCGCTTGCGCATCCATAACATCTGGGCGCTTGCTGATCAAGAAAGTATTGAAGATGCATCAGTATGCGGTTTTAGATCAAAGAAGGAGAGACAGACTGGACTGTTGAGGCATACAATGCCACCTCAACAAAACCTGAGACACCTAGAGCGCGGATGTAAAGAAACAACCCTACCCCTACCTTTAACTCCAGGGGCTTGTTGTTCAGTTCGCCAGGGTTCCAGATTGTGCGGCATCATCCTAAGCAAATGGTTTGCTGGGTTCCTGGTTGGAAGAAGGGGCCTTTGCCTCGGAACCCCCTTTCTCTGCCTCCCCTATCTCTTTGATTTACTTTGCCTCTGTCTTTTTCTGCTTTCTAAGCGCTCTCTTTCAGGCTGCGTGTCCAGTCCTGAATTTTGGAAAAGACAGTCTTGAAGCCATCCCAGAAAGCTGACATGATCTCTCCACCTATCTTCATAATCATTTCACCCATCTGCATCTGCATATACAAGTTCATGGCTTGAGAGCCTAGACTCATGACGACGGCCCATCCGTTGAGGTTCTGGACAGCTTGATCAGCGCCGCTTTGTCCCCAGCCATCGCAGTTTAACTTTTACGGATGTCAAGGAGTCTTTCCTCTCGACTTCGTGAGTAAAATAGCTGCTGATCCAATCACTGCCCCGAGTCTACCCCCAATAGCCAATTCTCTCGCTCAATGGGCGGATACTTTCACTGCCTACTCAAGAAGGATGGCAAATGACTGTTGACATCGGATCACCTCATTATCTCCAACGACGGCAGTGTTCGATACAGCGACGCTGCCATAGTCAATCCTAGCTTCAGCAACATGATTTTAAGCTGGAGAACAAGCGACGGCAACGCTTCCAGCCCGCGTCTCATATCACTATAAGGACAACCAATTCATCGGTAAGAGGTGGTTGACTGATAGAGCCATGTCTCAGTCTAGCAACATCCTTGGACTGGTAAGCCCTATATCAACAGAAGGCAACACTGCTCACAATCTGGAGCTTCAAGCGCGTATTCGCACCTACATCATGGATACTGCAAAAGTGGGGGCTGGCCTGGCACTTTTGTTCTTCAGAGACGAACCCAAGAAACTAGGCAACGACATCTTCAAGTTCAGCTACGAGAAGGTGATAAAATGGGTCAAGATAAAGTACACAACTGCCAAAAAAGCGTACGATCAAAATGTCAAGATCGCCGAGAACCAAAAGGTAATCAAACTAGTAGGCCAACGAGCGATTAACGACAGGAAAAGGCGGCGACGGCCCAAGAGGGGGCTGACAGAGGGGCTCAACTTGAAGCAGAGCAGGGCGTTCGGAATGCCGAAGAGACCAAGAAACTGCAGGATGACCAACAGCAGATTCAGGATCAAGCTGAGAAGACTAACGCGGATAATGCAGAGCATGGGGGAAGTAGCAAGAAGAACGAACGGGGTGATGCAGACATTTCCGCCGAGAAAGGCTGGGGAAAATCTCTGGAGAGGGACGCAGCTGATGCTATCGAGAGGAGAGGCTGAAATTGAAAAGTTGGGATGTCAGGATGCATATCTCGATATTATGTGAACAGAAGGGTTATGTATTGGAAGCATGGATTGTCTGGCAAGGGATGGATAATCAGGATCTAACCAGCTGTATCATCATGGACTCCGCGAATCGAGGTTTTTCCTATACATTGTATTTTTTATCATCCTCCTTGACAAAATGTTTGTATCATAATGCTGGACATTAGCATTACTCGGTCCTGACAAACCATGCTTTTCATCAAGACAGGCCCACAGCCTAATCCTCTTGCCAGTGGGTTATACAGAGACTTTCGATTCTCATGGGTACAGAGTATTTCCGCGCAGGCTTAGCACTTCGTCTCATTCAATTTAACCCGTGCTGGAAAATGGAGACATGATCAGGTAAGGCGAGAGACCAACAGCAGCTATCAGTTTCACTAACGAAATAGTCTGGCTCAACGGCATTGAAGATCCTGGAAACAGGGCCGAACCGGAGAAGACTTGTTCCACTTCGGACTAGACTCAACTGTCAATAACGCCCGAGACTAACCGCCCACTCGTAATAAAAAGTGTCCGATCACGGCGGCTAGCGGATAGGACGGAGAGTGAAGGAGATTTTTGTCCGCAGCGATACTAGCTAAAGCTGTGCTGTGATAGTCTGAGGTAGAGCTGACGAAGACTTCTGGCAAGAGTTGTCCTGTCTACTGGTCGTAGTTTGAGCTGAAGAAGGGCCTTTAGAAATTACATCACGCCATATCAAAGCTTCTAGTCTCTTGGCCCCAGTAGCTCAGGCCATATTGCCTGTTGAGAAGCGTTTCAGCGGTGTTGACAGAGGGTCGAGTTCGAAAAAGAACTCCAGAGAAGGGATCCGGGTTTATAAAAGAGTTGATTAGAGTTTTTCAAGATGCTATAGCACGAGACACAGACTTCAAATTGACCTGAGAGCCCGGAGCGAAAGGTGGGTGGATGTCAGAGAGGCACCATGCAGGGGCACAACCCCCTGAGACCTCGCAGTTACAGGGGCCTTTTAGGCTCTAACTCCCCTGACACAGGCACCCACCAATAGGCCCCCTCGCTCACTGAGGCAAAGCTTTCCGGTGGGCGCCGTTGACAACACCACCACCAGATTCTGGGGAGACACGAGCAGATGTCAAAAATGTTACGTCCTTTTTATGTAACGACATGAGCTTTTTTGATGAGTTTTACGTATTTCCCCAGATGCTACGACACATAGAAACTTTGACCTCAGATATGCTTAATTGTTTTCCCCAGATTGAATCGCTAAAGTCGACGACATGTAAGACCGACTCGTAATTATTGACAAAGTCGAATCCTATTTTGCTGGGGGACAGACAGACCCGACGGGACTGGATCTTGAGCTTGTGATTAGGGTCAATTCCCACGTGTGAGTAGGCGCTACAGCCGAGACAATGAACCAACAGCTTACCCCAGCGATGGGTGCAGCCAGATGAGGGATATCCGTCAGGGCCAATGAAGCATCTCAAAGAGCGATGTTCATCATCATTGGCCCGGCTTTTTACTCTTGAGATTACAGCGTCGTGTTATCACGTCTTTTGCCTTAAGGAACGCGAGCTTACTCAGACACGAAAGCGATCAATGAGACCACGTCCTTCTAAAGTACTAAACTCATCCCTGTCGCCACATTCTTCACAGTTTCTTCAATAGGCAAAGCTCGCCCGTGCCTCTCGGCCCATTGCGGATTGCCGCGCTCCGATGGCCGGGATGCGACAGCTGCAACTCGCTGGGAATGAAGAAATGCCCCTGGCTGTCATTGCCTCTTTTCAGCAGCTGCCGACCCTTGACATGCCTATCCATGGTTTCGCTTGCGCAAGAAAACGCGCAATGAATTGTGATACGACTGGGACATGGGTGCTTGTCCGAGTTATCGGTAACGGTTTCACATAACCCTACTGAGGCTCTCACAGCACCTCTTGGCCTCACCGAGACACAATTCAGGCGTCTAAGAATACGAACCAAGCCTCATAGGGCCAGTCTTGCGTGCCTGTGCCCCTGGCACTAGGCTGCTTCGCCATTGACGTGCGCAATCACCACCGGTCCCAAGCAGCTGTGCCGCTAGAGCTGACCACCTCCGACGTCTCGGCGCAACGACATGGCTAGACTTGATAGAGTTGACCAGGGGTCTCGAACCCTTGTTCGTTCTGATATTCTTCCATCGACAGGGCAGGGCAGGGCGATCCGGGAGTTTTTAGCCATTAATGTCCCACATGCTCTTCTTGACGCAAGAACCCTTGGATCTCTCGTTTTTGTCTCAGTCTTTGCTTTTGTCGCTTTCTTGTCATTCTTTTTACATTGTTGACTTATATCTTTGATCAACTGAGCGGGCTCATCGACACACGAAGGGCATAGGCCCACGAGCTTCACACCATGTCGCTCTACTCTGATGCGCCCGAGGCGCGGGCCTTTCACGAGGATAAACCGACGCTGCTGGTTTCGTGGTGGATTACCATCTTCTGCATTGCTATTGTTCTTACGCGAATGTCGGGTCGATACGTACGAGTCGAGAAGTTACTCAGGGAGGACAAGATCGCAGCAGTGGTATTGTTGCCGCTGGTGTTAAGGGCTGTTTGCGTACATTTTGTTCTCAAAAATGGGACGAATAATGTTAATCTGGATGGACTCGACCTCACCCAAGAAGACATCGACAAGAGGACCATGGGTAGTCGCATGGTCATGGCCAGTCGGATATTCTACGCCGCCATGTAAGTACACCTGATCCGTCGCAAAGGCATCACTAACATGGCCAGACTCTGGATCCTCAAGCTCACCACCCTCGAGTTCTTTGAGCGTCTCGCCGGCGCAACAAGACGCAAGTCGCACAGGATCATGATCACCGCCATCCGCATAACCCTCGTCGTCACCTTTATTGCCGTCCTCATCAGCGACCTCGCTGAATGTCAACCTTTCCCTCACTACTGGCAGGTTACTCCCGATCCAGGCCCTCAATGCCGCCAGGGATTTGTGCACATGCTCACCATGGGTGCTTGCAATGCGTTTACCGATCTTACTCTCATCGCATTCCCTATTCCCATCATCTTATCGACCCAAATCGCTACTAAGCGCAAGGTTCTCCTCATTATGCTTTTCAGCTTTGGTCTTCTCACTGTCGCCATCACACTTTACCGAATACCACGCATCATCGAAGCCCAGGGCAGTCAAGTCGTGCGAACAATGTGGGCATCCGTCGAGATCCTCGCCGCGACGGCCGTGGGCAATATCGTCGCTCTAGGATCCTTCCTGCGCGACAGCGGCGTCAAGCGCAAGAAATTCAAAGAATCAAACAGCTACTCCGGCTACTCCAACTCCAGATCTCAGACGTTTCCTACCAGACTTACACGTACAGGTGTACATAGTCAATGGGATGCAGAGGTGGAAGACGGCCCGCCGATCAAGACGACAGAGGGTATATGGGCAAAGTCGCATGATACAAGCGACTCCATCTCCAAAGACGATGATCGTAAATCGGGCGAACGGCCTGTTAGTCCTACACAGAGTCACGACTCGTTGATAACGCGCGATCATCTTCAAGGGTCTATGGAGATTTCTCGCGATAACTTTGCGTATCAAACGCCCCCGTCAGCTGTGATTGCGGGTGGATCAAGAGAGGTTCAACGGGCGCAGGCAAGCCCGAGAAGTAATTGAATGAATTCAATTGAGTATTATGGCTTAATTCTTGTACATATTAGACATGATGATGTTGACCTAGACAGCAATTATGATTAACTTTGTTAGATGACAAGCGATGCTCAATTGTGACAACTGGGCATCCCCAGATGAGATCTCATATCTGATAACATGTTGGGTTACTTAAATATCTTAGGTAAAATCTCAATCATTGTACGTAATGGCAAAGCACAGCCCACCACGATGGCTTCACGGACCATCTCATCCCCAGACCCCACGGTAACTGTGTGGATATAGCCATTCTCTCCCCACGGGCAGATTCGACTCATTTTCTCCCAAAGTTTTGACTCATAAAGTGCGGTGATAAGAACGACCTACCGTTTTGAGCCTCAAGCCACAGCATAGACTTTAAGCCTCAACACGACTATTGTTTCCGAAGCTTGTGACCTACCTTGTCAAGCATAGTCGGAGTAAAACTCTAAACTCAATCGCCTCACAAGCAAGAACCACAACTTGCAATCAAACGGTCTGGATGGTGAGGCAGATATGAACCCACTGTGCACGAACCCTGTATCTTCTATCCTTTGAAAGCAAATCACGAAGCGTCTGGGTATTGCAAGTGGAAACTTGCTGATCCTGTCCCTGCTGCAACGTTTCGCTTTGACGATCCTCCACTTGCTTACCCCAATTTCGGTTGACATTCATGGACATGGACATGCGACTCCCTTTATTGTAACTGCGTGTCAGCCTCTGTCTTTCACTAGCCCGTGGGAAATGTCTCATTGCTTATGTCTCTAACAAGGACACGCCCGTTGATCCCGCTGTTACTACCTACGCTTGGGACTAACTCGACGATCCCATAGCGCCCGCACCATCAGAACCCTTCCAGAAGTTTTCTAGAACATCCTGATGAAGATTTTTTCCAGATTGATCTGCCGATTCATCACCCGTAAACAAGCACGTCCCGTCCCTCAAAACTTGTCCATCTGCACGTCATTCGTTACAACCTTCAAGCACATCAAACTCTTTTCCTTTCCCCCGACCCGTCCCTTATTGTCCGTTGCAGAAAACATCTCCATAATCCATGCAACCTCCCCACGTGCTTTAAAAAACAAGAGTCTAAAAAAACCACTCGCCCCGCGATGAAGCGCGACGTTGTCATGCGCAACGTCGAGATGAAGCATCTCGGGGTGAGGCAGGGCTCCTTATTGAGTATATCTGCCAATAGTGCACCTAGAAGATTCAGCACAGGCTTTGTTGAAAGCTTCCGGCGTGCTGAGCCTAGACCTGGGTATCTTCCGACTGATGCGCCCGAGAGGTTTTACGATTTGAGAGCTGCGAATGCAAAGACTGCGAATACGGCGTTGGCGAGGGAGTTGAAGGGGAGGCATTTACAGATGATTGCGTTTGGTGGTGCTATTGGTGAGTTGTGCAGAGTTTCCATCTCCAGGCTCGGAAGCGTCGGATGGCTTCAGACCACTGCTAACTGAGACTTAGGAACGGGTCTTTTTGTTGCGTCGGGCGGCTCTCTATACAGAGGCGGCCCAGCCAGCGTTCTCATATCATATTTCCTCCTTGGGGCTATGCAATATTGTACGATGCAGTCCCTTGGAGAGTTATGCGTGCTATTCCCCATCGCTGGTTCATTCTCAGCCTTTTCAACGCGGTTTCTAGACCCGTCTTGGGGATTTGCTATGGGTTGGAAGTAAGTCGTTCACCCAAAAATGTTGGAACATCAATCCTAACAGTCAATAGCTATTGTCTGCAATGGCTGTTTATTCTTCCGCTGGAAATCATCGCTGGTGCATTTACAATAAGCTACTGGAACGAAGATATAAGCAAATCGATATTCATCGCCATCTTCCTGCTCTCCATTGTCATTATCAACCTCTTTGGCGTGAAAGCATATGGAGAAGCCGAATTTGTCTTTTCTTTCATCAAAGTCACTGCTGTTGTTGGCTTCATGCAAGTCTGTTCCCCTAGTTCCTCAACGCATTGCTAACGAGACAGTCTGTTCGCCATTATTATCAATATCGGCGGGGAACCCGAGAGCGGTTACATCGGTGGCGCGTACTGGCGTAACCCTGGACCCTTCAATAATGGCTTCAAAGGCTTCTGCAGTGTCTTGGTCACCTCTGCATTTTCCTTCACTGGTACCGAACTTATTGGTCTGGCTGCTGCTGAGGCCGCTACTCCTCGCAAGTCCCTTCCCACGGCTATCAAACAGGTCTTCTGGCGTATCAGTATTTTCTACATCGTTTCGCTCTTACTCGTTGGCTTGCTGGTGCCCTCGGACGATAGTCGTCTCGTGGGCGGCGATAACGTGGCTGACGCTACAGCTAGTCCTTTTGTGATTGCCATTGAGAAGGCTGGTACTGAAACACTTCCAAGCATAATGAACGCTATTATCCTCGTCGCTGTTATTAGCGTCGGTAACTCGGCTGTTTTTGGCTCTTCAAGGACGTTAGCTGCTTTGGCTGAGCAGTCGCATGCGCCTCAGATCTTTGCCTACGTCGATAGACAAGGTCGTCCACTGATGGCCATTCTATTAGCGGCGTGTGTGGGTCTGCTAGCATTCCTTGCTGATCTCAGTTCCCATGATGCCATCTTTGAATGGCTCCTCTCTATCAGTGCGCTAAGTACTCTGTTTACTTGGGCTAGCATTTGCCTGTGCTACGTTCGGTTCCGCAAGGCTTGGGCTTATAACGCGTATACACTGGATCAGCTACCGTTCAGATCGCACGTTGGTGTCACAGGTGCTCGTGTTGCTTTTGTTGGTTACGTGCTTGTCCTTCTTTCTCAGCTTTGGATCGCCGTATCACCTGTTCCGGAACCAGGTCTGGACACGAGCCCACCTGCCCTCGTCCGGAACTTCTTTCTCGATGTCATGGCGATTCCCATCATTTTCCTGTTCTATATCTGCCATAAGATGTGGTATCGCACCAAGATTGTACGCGTCGACGAGATGGATATTGAGACTGGGCGGCGGTATTTTCGAGTTCATATCATGTCGGAGCAGGAGCGAGAAGAGAGGCTGAGCTGGCCTCGGTGGAAGAAGATTTATCGATTTCTCTGCTATTGAGCCAGGTTGCATTACGTATTTTGAGGTTATGTATTACTGACGAAACTCGGCGTCGTATCTGTATGATCATACGAGGCCAGGCATAGTGTTGACATTAGAAAAGTTCATAGATATGTATCTAGATTTATACCCATTGCTAATTGCTGGCAATTTTACATCCTCGATCTCTTGCTATTAACTTGTCCTTCGGTGTGCTGTCTGTCTTTAACTCCTCTTACTGAGGCTATTTTTTCTTTCTTTGTCAGGTGTCGTAAAGCCTTACGCTTTCTAACCGTTATCTAATACACTCTCCCACCTCAAGGATGGCTTCTTGATACTTTGTTGTTGCTATTATCCCACAGATTGTTATCGCAGTTGCAAGGCTTAAGGTTAAGGTAGGGTTAAAGTACTTGGGCATAAATACTAACAAAAAAATCCCCATGGTAATATCAGTGTGAAAGTTTTGCTTACTGCCTATGTACCTGTGGTACGTGAGCAGAAGCAATTAAGAAACCAGTAATCTGAAGATGAAATATTCCAACTCTTATTGGTTGAGTAGGGACCTCCAGCATCGTGGAGCCAGATGACCGAGATTCTGATTCAGTGTGCACGTGACTCCGAGTACCCTATTAGTCTCAGGGTGATTCCGCGAGTCATTCAAGAATCGCAGTGCTGTTGTGGCTAGGACCAGGGTCACCGCCACCCAGCAACAGGAGTCAGCCACAGCAGCATTATGTTTTTTCTCTCAACACCATACAGATGGACTCGACGTATTACAAGATAAATGAATTTTGAGGCAATACGCTTCATTAAAAATCTTCCGCCTGTCGTAGATTAAGCTTAAAGACAAGAATTAAGTTAAAAAAAACCTCTTTCCCAAGTTAATGGTAGAAATATAATTACCGAGTGTCATCCTCGAAATAGTTTCCTTCATGAAACTGCCTCAGCTATATGATTTATTTGTGACAATTTTTCGTCGCATCTCTCTTTGATACAAGCACTCCGCTAAGTTCATCAGTACGTTGAATCAAGCTTCATACCCTTATTGCGCCATTTCAGTCCAAATGTCACCATTACATCCCACAGCTGTCAGAAAGGATTCAGAATCTTCTAACCAGCGCCAGGGTAACATTGCTGCACTTTAACATATGCAAACCATCCCAAAAGCCACTTCACCTCTGACAGGTTCTCGAAGACGCCATAACGGCACTATTAAACGTCAACCATGTGCTGAGATCTTCAGGGTCCTACATATGCCAGATGCTGTTGCTTATGCACTCAGGATCGCATGCAGTGGTTACACACCCAATTGTACTTGACGCGCGTCCTATGCAGATACCACATTACATACAACGGCAATAGCGTCATTTCGAGTTGGCTGTCGCAATTGCATATGGCCAATTAAGCTTATATCTTAGCTAGGACTATGAGACGGTTATAATCTGGGTACTACAGCATCTCAAGCTGAATGTGGGTTGAACAGGTGGTTGCTCCGCAGTTGCTAGTTACCGTAAACAGACCGTTTTGATGAGGATAGTTTTCAAGCCCAGTTGAGACTTTGAACTTGAGTTTCCGGCGGGAAACATAAGGTTCAGGGCCGCAACTGTTTCGCTGACAACGTTGATAGTCTCATGCAGCCTTATAACCTTGCAACTAGTGAGATTGTATTGCGAGCATGAGGGTTGTCTATTGCTTTTTTGCATAGGTTTCACGGCCCAAGGACATGGCTGCGAAACATACGTGCAGTATGTAAGAGGCAGCCTATCACCCAGGTGTGTTGCTGTTCTACACCAACTCACCTCTGCCGCACTATATAGTAGATCTTTTATGCAACAAACTCGTGCCAGAAGAGACGCTGACCACTTACAATGTGCAGACATGAGAGGCTTGCAGCTCTTTGAAGCTACTGCGAAGGACGGATCCAGCAGTGATAGTGTCACACCGTAGATCACTGAATTGAGAAAAGCTGACCCCGAACCAGCGGTGCAAGGAGGAAGACAGGCATACAATGCTGATTACTCAAATTTTCAGGTCTTTAGCCGAGCAAAGGTGATGAGGATCTGGTGAGTGCACTCAAAGGTATCTGGGTTAACCTACAGTAGTTGGGCCATCAAACCATATGAGGCAACTTCAGACGTCGTTATCCACTAGCTATTTTCACACTTCATCAATATAAGAGTGCTCATCGGTTAATCGCAAACAATCTACGGTAGTTTATTCAGTAAGGACTCAAGTGGAAACTCAAAGGCTGTCTTCGAACTCTCACTCAATGGTTATCTGGAAATAGATCCAACCACACCAACTACCACAGAGCCTTCGTAAACAAACGGAACCTGCTACCCTACTGCCTGTTACGAGAGACATTCTGTATAACGGTTGCAATACTTACAGGCATCCATGTCAGCAAATAGGTTATTTCCAGCAACTTGTGATTATGACAGCACCAGAAGATTTTACTTTGTCGGTATCACAATCCTTTACGACCAAAATGGGCAATTATGGTCATGAGATCTTAACCAAAGTTCACAATCATTTTTCTAGAGTTTATCGGCGTTGATCATCACGCCACTACTGATTCTAAACTCACTCTACAAAATGGGAGCCGACAGCCAGGAAACTGGGAACGACTGGAATGCGGGAACCTGAGCGACGGTTGGGATTGGGAAAAAAGGAGAAAACGCCAAAATGACATAAGATTAAGGTCAATTTGCACTGTTTTGGGGGGGGAAGTGGCTTGGTGCTTTGGCGCCGTCGCGGACCTTCGGCACCGATGGGCGCTATTGATACTAGTTCACAACGGTCTAGGAACGCTCTTTGACTTTTCGTAATCTCTGGTCAGCAGATAATCGCTCTGGATACTTAATTGGGCAATCAGAGAAAGGGGAGGGAACGGTTTTATGGGGAGATGAGTTGTCGGTGATGATCAACGTTTTGGGTGGCGGATAGCTTTTGTTCCTGTTGCAACTAAGATGCAAGGAACGACACGTTTTTGATTTTTATGTGGCTAAACGAGAAGCGAATAATTTCAATTGTTAAGATATCATTTAATATCGCCTGGATAAGGGGTAAGAAAGGCGTTATGATTATGCCTGGGGCAATATGAATTGAGAGTCGGTCGACGCCTGCAGAACATCGTCTTTACGACGTAATTGCTTTTGCGAGACCCAATATTACAGGGTAGCTCAACAGCTCTCCAGCTCGTATTCTCCCAAACTCTAATCCGGTAGCTTTCCACAGAAGAAAGGTCTCCAATTGATTCTCGCCAACAAGTTTCGGGGGGGGGGGCTTGCTTGATACCCAAAATTTGCCAGCCGTTGCTTCTGAGGCCCAGCCACTGTAGACTTTCACCCATCAGCCCATCTGACATTGACGTTGACATTGACATTGACAGTGACGGCGGAATAGAGTATCGAAGGCTTGCTTACCCGATGTCACACAACTGTCGATTCTAGACCGACATCCGGTGTCTCCGCTGTGAGTGGCTTTTTTTCAGCTTGTTCTGTTGTAAGACTTGGGCCATTATGCATCACACTACAGCACAGCATGAAAGTACACACCGGAAAGGGCTGCTTATTCCCACTTGTTGACTCTGACCTGCATAGGCCGTCTGGAGACATGACGGCATGGATTCAAGTAGCTTCAGAAAGGATCGCGTGTAAATGGTTGTCTCTGCTTTTTTCTCCGCTCTAGGTCTTACGTTATGAATGGGAAAAGGTGTAAGACGCATATAGCACGTGGAGCATGTTGATTGTCGACAACAATGTTGAGAATCTTACTGCAGATCAGCCTAGTCAGGCAATTCAGTTGACTCTGCAGGCCTATGAAGATCAATTATCGATAACGGGTACTGTGCATTGCTACACGACGAACTGTCGGTGATCTGATCCAAACTAACTTGACACGACAAGAAAAAAAGCAATGACGGTTGCTATAATAGACGAAGATAATCATTGCGTCTGCACGGAAATGGAAAAAACAAGGCCCAACGTGCATTATACATGTTCAGCCGTGAATATCCAACTCAACAGTTCATGTCGTGGCCGTCATCAGCTGACATTTCTTTTCACGACCAGGGATGTTTGCAGTTGTGGCAAGACAACGATTTGCTGCACGGCAAGAAATAAACTTGCGAGCCTTATTATTCCCAGTAAACCCAAAAATATGACTGTACCTATTGTTTTTCGATCTGCCGATCCCGCCAAGACGGGCTGATGGCTGGCTTTCCCCTCTCGTCTCCAACAATATCTCCTTGCGCCCTGGACCAGATCAAGCCAAGCTCCAAAGTCTCCCAGGACCTGGAAAGTTTCCATGGAGTCAGCCCCGCAAATAAACGGCTCAATACAACCTTATTGTAAGCTTGTGGGTGTTGAGCTGCTGAGGATGAGCATGAAATATCAGGAGAGAATAAAGAGGGAGCAGGGAGTTGGTCTGCAGGTAAGCAGCCAAGCCTCCAGCTACAGCAACCTAACGCGATAGAATGCAACACGAGCCAGGTTTCTTCCCCGCACATGAAAGTGAGAATTATGGTCAGAGATATTGCAATGGAACGTCACGATTATGAAATGATATTATCGAGTTATCCTTGGCGTGTGAGTGGGAATTCCTAGTCGTGGATATTTTATGCGAAAGATATGGCCGTCATGCAATTGAACAAGTAGACTAGACTACCAAAGTTAAAATCGCCAACAAGAAGTCAAGAACAAGAGTGTGTCTTAATTTCAAGCTGCTTTAGCTTGCAATTCTCGAGAGAAAGCGGCATGCAACAATTCAAGAATAGATTCAATAGCAATACAACCAATAGCCATCATTAAACAACCGATATTAGCATCATTATCCACGCCCGTTCTCTCTAGTGCCTGGAGCTTCAACAAGTCACTAAAAACAGGCCGTGTCCCCCGCGATCGTAGCTCCCTTTGCCGACCCTCCCCAGGTCAGGTCAAACCAGGGGGTCCCCTGTTCATTTCCCAAGGCCCTACAACCACCAACCACGAGTTGCATGGACCTTGAGCTTGGGCGTCCACTATCCAAGCGACACGACGGGTTTTCCCATCGTTCGGGCCCTCGGGCGGGGCGATGAGGGATACTGTAGCTCAGGAGATCGTCGTCTTTATCCACAGAATGATCGACGGACAAGACTCGCTCTGTGCTGTTTGTTTCTCACTTACAGATCACCCTTGCTTATCTGGGTTTGGGCCTGGCCCTCGGGGAATAGCACTAACAAATGGCCCATCGGTCCGGATCGTCTCTCCTCCGTCCGGAACGGTCGGTCGGTCGATGAATAAAAATTGTTTCCCCCTCCAAAAGAAAACGTTGTTGTGGCTGCATACTTTTGGAGCCAACACCAACACCAACACCAGTACGTACCTAACATTAGAGCTCTCTGACTGGTTCTAACCCCTCGAACAAATGGAACTGCTACTATATTTACCTACTGGTTCATGTTTCACCCGTACCTTTTGCGTGGCTGCTTTGACTACCAATCACTTCCCGTCTCGTATGACGCAGGCTATTATTAAGGTCTTTTCCGCCTCGTATTATTTGGGCTTGCTACGCGAAATGAACCAATTAAAGCTTTCAATTGATCAATCGGATCTATGTACCTCCGTGCTTTCACGCTCTGCAACCCCTATTATCATCTCTCAGCCTGCGTGCGGTACCTTACCGCCAGGAGTACAACCGTAAGTAAGCCAGCCCCAAGGACACGGCCAAGGACA